>BQNB010037297.1:0-46428 GCA_026074375.1 Tanacetum coccineum | reverse complement strand
ATTCGTAACCGCTATCCTCTTCCACGAATCGACGATTTGTTTGACCAACTGCAAGGGGCCAAATATTTTTCTAAGATTGATTTGCGATCTGGTTATCACCAGCTTCGTGTGAGAGAGCAGGATATTTCTAAGACTGCTTTTCGTACGCGTTATGGCCACTACAAGTTCTTGGTTATGCCCTTCGGTCTGACTAATACTCCTGCCGTGTTTATGGATTTGATGAACCGTATTTTCCACGAGTACCTTGACAAGTTTATTATTATTTTCATCGACGACATCCTTGTTTACTCCAAGTCTGAAGAAGAGCATGAGCGACATCTACGGATTGTGTTAGAGATTCTTAGACAGAAGACGTTGTATGCGAAGTTTTCGAAGTGCGAGTTCTGGTTACAGCAAGTCGCTTTCCTTGGTCATATTGTATCTGCAGACGGCATCATTATGGATTTTCTCTATCAAAAGGTTAAATGCTATCACCAAATGGCCGAGACCTAATACGGTGACGGAGGTGGGTAGTTTTCGGGGCTTGCTGGCTATTACGACGTTTTGTTGGAGGGTTCTCTCCCGATTAGCTTTACCTCTTACCCAGCTGATGAGAAAGGGTGAGAAGTTTGTGTGGACGGATGAGCGTCAGGAGAGTTTTGAGGAATTGAAACGGAGATTGGTGTCTGCTTCGATATTGACTCTTCCATCAGGTTTCTGGTTGGTTTACAGATTTACAGTTGATAGCATCGAGAATGGTTGGGTTGTGTTTTGATGCAACATGGGAAGGTGATCGCCTACGCTTCAAGGCAGCTGAAGCCTTATGAAGTAAATTATCCAACCCATGATCTTGAGTTAGCTGCCGTGGTTTTTGCATTGGAAAATTCAGAGACACGGTCTGTATGGTGGAAGGCTTGTTGTATATTTACAGATCATAAGAGTCTCAAATATATTTTTACTCAGCGAGAACTTAACATGAGACAGAGAAGATGGTTGAAACTTTTGAAAGATTATAACACTAACATCCAGTACCATCCGGGCAAGGCTAATGTGGTTGCCGACGCACTTAGTCGAAAATCTGGGATGATAGCTTGTTTTGATTCCATAATCCTTCATGATTTAGAGCGTTTGGATGTTGAGCTATGTGTACGAGGTTCTGGTGGCTATTGGGCGAGTATGAGGATAGAGTCTAACCTCATGCTACAGATCAAAGAAGCTCAAAGGGACGACGGTGAGTTGTGGGCTATTGTGCAGAATGTTGAAGACGGTAAGCATACTTGAGTTCTGTGGTCGATGATGCAGTGTTGTGTGGTTTGAAGATAGGCCTTATGTGTTCTTTAAAATAAATGATCAGGCACTTCGCGAGAAGGTTATGACGGAAGCTCATAGTTCTCCATTTACTATTCATCCAGGTTCAACCAAAATGTACAGAGATTTGAAATAGTACTTTTGGTGGAACGGCATGAAGCAAGATGTGGCTACGTTTGTATCCAAATGTATGACTTGTCAGCAGGTCAAAATTGAACATCAGAGGGCTAGTGGTTTGTTACAGCCGTTGGAGATTCCTGTGTGGAAATGGGATGAGATTTCCATGGATTTCGTTACTGGTTTGCCTACTACTCAGAAAAGACATGATGCGATTTGGGTGGTTGTTGATCGGCTAACCAAGTCTGCTCATTTCTTACCTATTCGGAAGAACTATGGTATTAGTAAGTTGGCGGAGATTTTTCGACAGGAAATCGTTAGACTGCATGGTACACCGACTTCTATTGTGTCCGACAGAGATCCGAAGTTTACGTCTCATTTTTGGAAAGGATTACAGAAAGCTTGGGGAACTCGTCTTAAGTTCAGTACAGCATTTCATCCTCAAACCGATGGTCAGTCAGAGAGGACCATTCAGACTTTGGAAGATATGTTGAGGGCTTGTGCTTTGGAATGGACGGGTTGTTGGGATGAATATTTGTGCTTGGTGGAGTTTGTGGGGGGGGGGGGTGGGTGATTGGTGGAGTTTGCCTACAATTAATAGTTGGGCATGCTAGCATCAGGCAGCAACCTTTCGAGCTTTTGTTTGGTAGAAAATGTCGAGCACTATTTGGCTGGATGAAGTAGGTGAGCTTTGAATGAAGGTCCGGAAGCTCATCGAGATTTACTAATGAGAAAGTGGCTGTTGCTTAGGAGAAACTGAAAGAAAGGCTAGATCGCGACAGAAGAGTTATGCTGATAAGCATCGACGTGACTTAGAGTTTCAAGTT
The DNA here is from genome assembly GCA_026074375.1 of Tanacetum coccineum. Classification (NCBI taxonomy): domain Eukaryota; kingdom Viridiplantae; phylum Streptophyta; class Magnoliopsida; order Asterales; family Asteraceae; genus Tanacetum; species Tanacetum coccineum. The sequence continues at coordinate 44,197 of BQNB010037297.1, read as the reverse complement.
GGAGATCGTGTATTTCTGAAGGTTTTGCCATTCAGAGGAGTTAAACGTTTTGGGATCAAGGGCAAGCTCAGTCCTCGATTCATCGGTCCGTTTGAGATTTTGGAACGTATTGGAGAGGTTTTGTATCGTCTGGCGCTTCCTCCGCAGTTATCGCACGTTCACGATGTCTTTCATGTATCTCTTTTGAGGGGATACCATTATCATCCATTGCATGTCGCATCTTATCCTTTCTGATCGATTTCAGCCTGATATGTCTTTGTCGAGGAAAAACCTGAATCCATTCTGGATCGGCTAGGAGAGAGTCTATGAGAACAAAGTTATTCCTTTTGTGAAGATTCTTTGGAAGAATCACCCAGAGCGTGAGGCTACCTGGGAGACCGAAGAGTCTATGCGAGCTAGTTATCCTTATTTCGTTGTCTAGTTCGGTATGTTTTCGTTCGTTATCACTTAGTCTTCATTCCGGTTCATTTCAATTTTCGAGGACGAAAATTTTTTTAGAGGGGAAGAAGTTGTAAAACCTAAAAATCTCAACAAGTGTAAAATTACCAAAATACCCCTAATGCAAGAAAATTTCATAAAAGCATGCATAAATTTCATTTTAATTCTAGAAATTATAAAAATACAACATATGACAATTATGAAATTTATGTAAGATTAAAATACCTTATATTGTATAAGAAAAATAATTAATACTTATGTATATATATTTTTAGCCAATATATGATTTTATTTGTAATTATTTATACATTTACCAAATTAAATATAAAATAAATATGGATAATTACAAAATAAATATTGGCAAGTTAAAAATCAGATTTAGTCCATTTAGAAAGCCCTAAAACTCGGCCAAATTACCTATTTGATTCCTTATGCAATTCTATTTTGTTAAACCTAAAAACAAAATAGCCGAAACCCTAAAAACAAAAAAGAGGCGGCACCAAAATTTTCAAGGGCAAGGACCATTTTTCTAAGGTGTTTTGGAGATCAAGGAAGGTGGGAAAAATAGTGGGAAGATCGTGGATTGCTTGGTTCGATCGTGGTAATTGTTTTGGGTTCGAAATCAACAACCGAATATCATAAATTCATCAAATCATCAAGGATCATCAAGGGTATTTTTGTATCTCATTTTTCATCATTCTAATTCATAATATAAGTAGGAAAAATATCCATGCATGTTATATTGATCATATGAATTAAAACAAATTAGAAACCCTAATTTCGAAATAATTATGAAATCGGCAAAATAATATTTGTACACTTGATTTTATATTTTTCTAAGGTTTTATATATCATATGTAACTCAGATAAATTGTTGGAAAATTTTAGAAGGGATTCGAAAAATTATTTGGGATTTATCTTTGTTTGCCGATTTTCGAATAAAGGGAAAAAGAAAGAAAAAGGTTTAAACCAATTAGGGTTAGGGTTTTGTTAATTTTTCCAGGTTCATTTAATGCTAATGATTGGGTAATAATTGTGTTTGTGGTTGGGAAAAATCAAATTAGGGTTTTGTTGATTTATTAGTTAGCCGATTTGATTTTTAAAATATAAGGGGGTGATTTGTAATTTCTGAAACTATGAGGTCTATTTTAAACATGTTATTATACTTATTATATTCTGTATAAAATAAGTTGGGGGGTATAAAATGTCATATTGATATTATTTTGGATTAAAATGGTTAATTACATATAATAAGTAATTAGAAATTAATTAATTAAAATAGAGGGACTGAAATTGTAAATTCTGAAAAGTGGAAAGGTTTGGTAGAATTTTAATGTATAAAGTATGAATTTGTCATATTTGAATCTACAAGGACTTGCTTTGTAATTATGGATAATTAAAGATATTGTTTAAATAATTAATAAACAAAAAGGGCTAAAATATGTAAATTGTGTAAATTAAGGGTTTGACTTGTAAATACAGAAAATGGAAGGTATAATCTGAATAAAATGTGAAAAATTTTGATATTTACACTTTTAACCTTTGAAAATGTTGATTTTGTTATAAACCCTAAAATATGGAAAGTTGTCATATTTAACCCTAAACTTGTAAGGTTGACATGTTAAGTCCCTAAACTATTCAAAATACTTAATAGAATCTCAAATGATGAATATTACTAATTTTGGAAACTTACTAAAAATGGAAAGTTACTAAAAATAGAAAGTTACTAAAAATGGAAAGTTACTAAAAATGGAAAGTTACTAAAAATGGAAAGTATAACTTAAATGAATGGTTTGTAATTCGAATTCATCATTTCTTTAGGTTCGGTCAAGAGGGAGTGATTTTGAATTCCTGTGGTGTTTTCTTTGATTATTGCTTTGCTTCGGAATAAGGTACAGATATTCTGACCTTATCGTTAAGGTTTCTCATGACATATTCCTCTCTATCTTTGATTACTTATGTGATTTGCTACATTTGCTCTGAGCCTTTTATCTTGGCTCTCTTATATGATCTGTTATTATGTTCTATTTGAACCCTGCTATGCTACCTTTGATATTTGAACCTTTGACATTGAACCTTTGCTATGATCCCTTTGAAATGAACTTTGATATGACTTTGCTTTGAACCCTTCAGTTTGAGACCCGAGCCACTATTTGTTTCCTAGCCATGAAGGTAACATGGCCGTGTCATTGATGCACCTTTGGCATGACTCATGTGTGGGTGAGTGATTTCTCACACCGTCCCCCATTTGATATTATATGCGCATTATGAAGATTATTATTTGTTTAAGGGGCGTATGGATGCATCCTAGATTTTTTTGTATTCGTATGGATTTATGACATTATGATTATATGCTATTTTTAGGACTGATGTTTGGGTGCATTCCACGTCTTTCACAAATTTTGGGAGCTCATGACTCCATGGTTACTATGATATGATTTGTTTGGGCTTGGTAATTGGACTTGATTTGACTTTCTGATTCATCTTACCTTACACTATTAATTGACTTCTGATTTGTCTTACCTTATATTCGTATCCCTTTGATCATGTCTTGTGATATCCTTTGCACTTTATATCGTATCCTTTGATTTTCCGTTATCTTTTGCGTTCGATTATATATATCTGTTCACTGGGCTTTGTAAGCTCAGCCGCACTTTCTTTTCCTGCGGCAGGTATCTAAGCTAGGAGCTGGGGTTGCTTTCGAGCTATGAGTGCTGAGTGTGGACTTACCCTAGAGATCTTAGTTTTGATATATGATTTGTTTCTTTTCAAGACGTTCGTTATTTCGGTTATTTCGTTTGGATATGTCTGTCCTTTAAGAACTTATGTACCTTAAGTCATGTTGACTTATTTCCTTTGGTTATTTATTAAGACTTCCGCTGTTTATGCTTGTGTTATGATTATGAATGCTTTTGATGTCACACCATATTTGTAATACTTCTACCCTTTTTGGGTCGGGGCGTTACATATAACATGGGATAAGGTGGAAATTTTAAACCCACAAAGTACCCCACAAGTCCTCCCATCATTTGAGGAATACACGCCGCCCGTGACTTGCCCGGAAGAAGTAGAAGAGACTTTAGGAACCCCGATAGAGGTAGAACCTTTGGACGAACACAACTAGAGGATTTTGGCTTGAATACTTGTAATCATGACATTCATGTTAGTTCTAGGGAAGTTCCAAGTTTTGTTAAAACGAAGCCTCAACCACAACCCTTACCAAATTGTCCACCTTTAGATATAAGTTTAGGAGACAAAAGATGCCTCGAACCACCCATCAAACCACATAGTCCGGATAGATTTAGGATGATGGTAGTAGACAATTCGACCATTGATACACCATCTCCATCTCTTGGGGCGTCCTCCCACCCTAACGATACGTATTGCTATTGTCGCCCATGCATCGATGACCCTAAGAGACATTATGGATTTAAACCGGGTTTATTAGGACAAAGTGAATCCTTAGGTGTTGATTTTTCAAATTTGGAGATGATAGAAAATGATTGGGAATTAGAATCTAAGGAAGTTTTTTTCCTAGAAAGAGGACTTAATTCACCCGTTTGGCCAAAAGAATTAAAAAAGGGAAGGATTAAAGAAATACACCATTTGGAGCATATAACTCAACGGCTAATTTTTCAACATATGGCTCCTTCTCACCATGATGGTGTGTACCGTTACTATCACCCGTACTTGAACTCAAGTGTAGGGGAACCCTCTCTTTTATCTGTTAAATAAGGGTAGAGTCAGGCTCGTAACTCAAACAAAAATAAGCGCTTTTTGGGAGGCAACCTAATATTTATTTTTCCTGCATATTAGGAGTGTCTTGTGTGTTTTAATTCTTCATAGTTTGTTTTATTATGTTTAAACTATCTTGTAATCATGCTTTGTTTGTCTTTAACCTCGTCTTAATTTCAATCAAAGGTATTTTGCAACAATAAGTGTAGGGGAATTTATCCGGCTTCATATTACCTTGCCCCCTAATATGGTTGATCCACTTTTAATATATTTCACATGCACTTAGTATACCCCTAGGGGCCATGTAATAGTCTTCATACTATCTTACGTGTGCGTTGCTCTAGCGAAATACTAAGTAGACGGCGGGTTTATGTAATTCGTTCATGACTTAGGAAATAGTTACACAGATCATTACAAGGGTGACAAGGCAACAACACTAGGAGAAGCAATCTAGAGAGTAATACATGATTAAATAAACACAATCTTTTATCTTATTGTTATCACCAATTAGCGTAGATTTATATTTAGTTAATAGCTAAAACCAAACCTCCTCTCAATTATATGATTTACTTGCTTTCCATAAAACATAAAAACATAAAAATAATCTTCTCTCAACCCTTAAAATTCTGTTAGACCGTGATCAAGCCTTTCCAACCTATTCTCTGAGTGAACGATAACAACCCCCGAGTCTTGCCTATACTACTACTACAACGATTAGGTGATCTGCCTAGAGAGTTGTAAAACTTCTTGTAGAAGTCTTACGACGACCGCATCATGGTCATTCATGACGACTATCCGGACCAAACCATTACTATCAGAGGAAACTTGTCCCTTAAGTGTAGATCCGAACTCATTGAAGTATTACGGAAGCATGCCGATGCTTTCGCTTGGACTCCGACAGACATAACTAGAATTCCTCGTTTCATTGCAGAGCACGAACTCAAGACCTACCCACACATAAAGCCGAGGGTGCAAAGAAAACGAAGCATAACTCCGAACAAAAGAAAAATAAATAAAATGAAGTGGCAAAATGGCTTAAGGCTGGAATAGTTAGAAAGGTATGATACCTCACTTGGGTGGCCAATCCTGTTCTAGTCAAAAAACCGGATGGTAGCTGGAGGATGTGCATTGACTTCAAAGATTTGAATAAAGCCTGTCCAAAGGACCTATATCCTCTACCAAAGATCGATTAGAAGATAGAATCCCTAATGGGGTTCAAGTACAAGTGCTTCCTAGACGCCTGCAAGGGGTACCACCAAATATAAATGACCAAAAAGGATGAAGAGAAAATGACATTCCATACCGATGAAGGAGTCTTTTGTTATACAAAAATGCCCTTTGGGCTAAAGAACGCTGGAGCAACATATCAAAGATTGATCGAGACCATCTTTGAAGGACAAATAGGAAGGAACTTAGAGGCATATGTGGATGACATGGTCATCAAAAGTAAGACAGAACCAGAAATGATAAAAGACATTGAAGAAACATTGTTGACACTCAAACATGTAAACATGAAGCTAAATCCCAAAAAATGTTCCTTCGGAATGGAGGAAGGAAAATTCTTGGGATACATAGTTACTTTCGAAGGAATCAGGGCAAATCCAAAAAAAGAAAAGACCGTGGTAAACATGCCCTCACCAAGCAACCTAAAGCAAATGCAATGGCTAAGTGGCAAACTTACTTCCATGAACAGATTCCTTTCTAAAGCAGCGGAAAAGGCTCTACCCTATCTAGACACCCTCAAAAAGTGTACAAACAAAAAGGACTTTAATTGGACAACAGAGCCTGAAGAAGCATTCCAAGAAATGAAGAGTGATAACAGAGCTACTAACCTTAACGACCCTACAGAAGGAAAAAGAACTCATGGTCTACCTATCAGCGGCCAACGAAGCAGTCAACGCTGTTTTATTAGTGGAAAGACAAGGGAGACAAGCCCCAATCTATTACGTAAGCAGAACACTGCAGGGTGCTGAAATTAATTACCTACTGATGGAAAAGCTAGTTCTAGCACTAGTATATGCCGCTAGACGATTGAGAAGATATTTTCAAGGCCATACAATCAAGGTTATCACAGACAAACCCATAAGCCAAATATTAAACAATCGAGAAGCAACGGGAAGATTTGCTAAGTGGAGAATTGAGCTCGAAGCCTATGGCATCAAATACGCCCCATGAAGCCCGATAAAAGGACAAGTACTCATCGATTTCCTGGCCGACATAGGCAGAGGACAGCTCTACACAAGTAAAAGCAAGTAGGCCGAACGATACTTTGAGAGAAGGAAAAAGCAGGGAAGAGCAGGAAGTTCCAGAAACCAAAACACCTGAAAACTTAGGCACCGAAACAGACATATGGAAACTATATACCAATGGAGCCTCACTTTCTTAACGCTTTTTAAAGTAATTATGTTTCGCGTCATTTTCAACCATGAAAGATTTCACGAAAGTCGCTCATTATGGGTAAATTCCATCGGCTAAGTAATACCCTTTTTCATACCCGACACCATTTACCATAAACGGAGCTACATAGGCTTTGTCATCAAGAAGGTCATCAAATAACAGAGAATTATCTAAAATATTAATATCGTTATTTGCACCTACTACACCAAAAAATGCATGCCAAATCCACAAATCATGCGAAGCAACAACTTCAAGCATTATAGTTGGGTATTTTTTATCCCCCCTACCGTATTGTCCCTGCCATGATACTGGACATTTTTTTCATTCCCAGTGCATACAATCAATGCTTCCAAGCATTCCCGAAAAACCATGACGCGTAACATGCTGATTATATATTTTTTCAACATCTTCCAACGTCGGCTTTCTTAAATACTTGGACATGTACAAATCAATAATACACATATTAAAAATAGTTCTCGGCTCATACGGTATCTTCTTCTAAAATAGTATAAAAGATACTTACAATGATCATCAAAATAGTCGTCCAGCAAACGATCTTCGGCCCCCTCTCGATCATGATGGATCGGGTTACGTGTAAGCACGAGACGATTTTCATCTTCTACTAACGTTTTGTGATACTGATACGCTTGTTGAAGAAAGTAAACCCCCCCCCGTCCCCCCCCCCAAAACAAATTAAAAAAAAAATTCCGTACCATCGACGTCAAAAGAGTTTGGTTGTCGTTCTTCTTCGATGTCAATTGGATTCGTTGTAAAATATGGATTCATTTTTGTGTTGAGAGTGTTTGTGTTTTGTATATGTAAAATGGTTAAGTTGGGGTATAATATATATAAAGTGGGTATTGAAAAAAAAATTAAAAACTAGCCGTTTGAAAAAATAGCCGTTTGTTTAGGGGGTGATTTTGATTTTTTTTTAAAACTGCCACCAACGCGCGTTGGTGCACCCACGCAAGGTCCAAAGCCGTTGGCCAACGCCCTGCAACGGTGTGGTAACGCCGGCAACGGCGGAGCCACATAGGCTCAACGCTGAGCACGGCGTTACCATACCCCGTGCTCTTAGAAAGGATTTAAGCAAGGAGATAATGACAAAAAGATACATGATACAAGTTAAAGTAGTACAAGAATTACAATTTCACTTGATCTATTTAAGTGAGATGTTTAATAACTCTAGTTTAAAGTGGAAGAACTAGAGAGCTCGATAATTGTTTTGACGTGAAGTGGTAACATAATCACAAAGGATTAAGCGATGTAAAGCTAAGTATGAATCAAAATCACGATGGTTGAAGAACATTGTAAAAATTAATCCATAATAAGCGTTATGTTTGAGAGATTTCCTCTTAAAAGCCCGTAGTTTATTTAGCGGATAAAAAAAAGCATAGAATACCTACAAAACTTTTACAATTTCTTCCCGACTTTGACCAACCGAACTAATTTCCGTCTGCTAGACCAACATTACATTCAATATTGTTTCGATATCACACCATTATTCTTAATTTTTACCGACACCGGGCAGTTTTCTTCCAACGCTGTCAATTGTTATTTTAATATCATTAAATAATTAGGTGTCATGATCTGTCACAAATGCTTTCCACTTGGATTAGAATCCTCTAAAAGAGTCAAAACATGGATAACATCCAGTTAAGATATTGTAGTGAGAGTAAATAAATTAGTTTGATTTTTAATAAAAAGAAATGTTGTAAACATCATCTATCTCACACTCACACATCACATCTCAGGAGTGGGTGGGAGGAGGTGAGAGCCAGTGAACATGATGTTATCGCGGATGAGAGATGACTCAACTTAGGGATTCTAATCCAAGAGGAAGCAATGTGACATGATCCATGACACTATATTTAAAAGATTATTAAAAATAACAATTGACAGCGGTGGCGCGGTGAAAACTGCGCGCGGTGATGGTCGGTAAACAAACACACACACAATATGGGTGATATCGAAACAATATTTCGAACACACTGGAGTGGAGCGATAGCGCGAGAGTGCGCTGGCGGCGCGAGAGCGTGGAGATTCGTGTGGTACATCACACAGCTGAATTACACAATGAGTTTGTAGGTATTCTATGGCTTTAACCCTAATAAACTCCGCTTTACTAGTGAAATCACTCACAACCTTATCTGGGATAATTTTTTACAATGTCTTCAACCTAGTGATGATTCATACTTAGCTATACACACACACACAACAGCGGCGAGAGGGAGGTTGATTATGTTAACAACTTCACTCCCGTTTTTTTTCCCCCCCCCCCAAACAATATCGAGCTCTCTAGTCTCCACTTAAAACTAGAGGTTATTAAACATCTCACTTAAATAGATCAAGTGAAATTGTAATTCTTGTACTACTTTAACTTGTATCATGTATCTTTTTGTCATTATCTCCTTGCTTAAATCGTTTCTAAGAGCACGGGGTATGGTAACGACGTGCTCGGCGTTGAGCCATGGGGTGGGGGTCTTCCGACGTGGCCGGCTGGGTACCACCCGTGCGAGGGTGGGGGCGAGATGTCCAACGGCGAGAGAGGACCCTGCGATAGGTGCAGCGCGAAACGCGCGTTGGTGGCAGTTTTAAAAAAAAATCAAAATCACCCCCTAAACAAACGGCTATTTTTTTCAAACGGCTAGTTTTCAATTATTTTTTAAATACCCACTCTATATATGTTATACCCCAACTTAATCATTTTACATAATCAATACACAACACGTCTCTACACAAGAAATGATATTTCATACGTTTGAAGAAAGACAAATGAGATCGAAGAAGGAAGCGACAGACTGGGGCGTCTCTGGTGCCGGGCGTGCGAGGTAGAGAGGCGTGTATGTGTGGGCGTCGGAGACGAATATGACGTTTACTTTCTTCAAAGACAAGGGCTGGGGAGGGAGTCAGGGGTATCACAAACCGTTAGTAAGAAGATGAAAACGTCCCCGTGCTTACACGTAAAACATCCATCATGATCGAGAGGAGGGCCTGAAGAGTCGTTTGGCTGACGACTATTTTGATGAGCGTGCGCTGAGTCGATGCGAGAGCTTTGAAGAGAGCGGTAAGTGTGAGGGGGGGTTGGTTGTCTCTGAAAAGGATTGGGGGAGGAACGAGGGATCTATTCTGGAGAGGGTGGTTTTTGTGTGGGGGGTATGGGAAATTGGTTTGGATGTTAGAAGTAGGGGGGTTAGTTGTAATAATTTATAGAATATGAATGTTAGAGTAATGGTTTTTAGGGTTATGATGGGTGATATTGGGGGGTAGGTGTGGGTTTGGGGCGTAGGGGATAGGGGGGAGAGTATAAGGGAATTTAATGGATGGGAAATGTAGGAGGGGGGTGTAATATTAAAATAGTTGATGTAGGTGGGGAGTGAGGCTGGTGGGGGGATTTGCATGAATTTTTTTTGGTGTAAGTAGGTGATCTCTATCTCTCTGTGGTTATCTATATATCTATTTTTGTAGATGGTGTTTGTTGAATATTATGTTGTATAAGAAGAGGTATACAGTGATGGGGGTGGAGGGAGGGGGAGGGGGGGTGGGGGAGGTGAGTGGGGGTTTAAGGGGTTTAGGTCTCTCTCTGTAGGGGGGAAGGGGGGAGGGGGTGTGTGTAAATTTTGAGAGTAGGTGTAGTGATATATGTGTAATGGTTGATTTGGTCTCATCTCTCTCACGTAGAAGCGAGTGTATTTTGCGGGTGATGTCTAGATGGGCGGAAGGAGAGGGATGTATAGGGGAGGGGCGGGGCGAGAGGTGGGAGGTGATGATTGGTATGAGGTTTTTGTATTAATAAGGAAAGGAATTCAAGGGAATAAAATGTTAGTTGTATATTGTGAATATGAATAGGATGTCTATGGAGTGTGTTGTAATTTATTGGGGGCGGGGTGTAGGGTATGTTATTGTGTTAGATAAGAAGATTGTATTTGGAATTAGAATGTTTGTTAGATGTGTAAAAAATAAGGAGTTTACATCTACACACACACTAAGTAAGTAATTTGTATGAGTGAGTGAGTGAGTTGTGGGGGGGGGGGGTGTGGGTATATATCTGGGGGGGGGGGGGGGGGGGGGAGTGAGATGTTTTGGAGAGTAGTGGGGGTGGGGGTGAGATTTTTTTTATTTGGGTGGGGAAGTTTTGTGTGGGGGTTTGGGGTGGGGGGTGGGGGTGGGAGGGGGGGGGGTTACTCACATATATGGGGGGGGTGTGGGGAGGGGGTTTGGGTGTTATGTGGTAAAGCTGATGTGGAAGCAGAGTTTGAACGGGTTGGTTTAATTGTGTGACCAAACCGTGTCTCTATACAAAGATGTAAAATAAAATTGAGTAAAAGAAGTATAACTGCAAATACATCGTGGTTTTCACTTTCTCACACAATACATCCCTGGCAGCAACGTTGGCAGATTTACATCATTCATTTAGGCAAACGTTAGTCAGACTATATCCCTGAGGTAGAACGAGAAAATATATTTCCCATATCGTTTGACAGAGATGTATTGTGTGAGTAAACCACAGGATGTATTTTGTAAATTGGTTGTTTTTTTTGTTTAAATTATTTTCAATTATTTTAATTATTTTTATTTTTTTTATTTTTTGCGTTATTTTTATTTTTTATTTTTAAATTTATATTATTGTTAAGGGGGGGGGGGGGGGGGGGGGGGGGGGGGGGGGGGGGGGGGAATATTGGGGATTGTTACCATTGGCTTTTTTTGTTTATTTATATTATTAATATTTTTTATTTTTGTTTTTGTTATCTGTTTGGCACGTTTTTTTTTCGTTTTTGTCCGACTTTAGTATACGTTTTCGTATGTTTTCATACACTTTCATTCGCTTTTATTAGTTTAAATATGTTTTGATATATTTTTACACGATTTTGTACGATTTAATACGTTTTTATACTTTTTGATACATTTCGTTTTTCTACGTATAAAAACGTACCAACACGTAAAATAAAGTTGGAGAAAACAGATAAAAACGAAAATAACGTACCAAACAGATAAAAAAACAAAAAAATATTAATAATATATAAAAACGGCCAATAGTAATAATAATAATAATAATATTAACAATAATAAAATAAATAATAAAATAAAAATAAAATATAGAATATAAACTAAAATATTTGCAAAATACATCCATGTGGTTTGCATTGCAAAATACATCCTTCGTCAGAAGATAACGAAAAAATCTTTGCATCGTTCGTCCTGAGGGATGTATTATGTCTAACGTTTGCCTAACGAAGGATGTAAACTGCCAAAAGTTTCTAACAAAGATGTATTGTGTGAGTAAATGCAAACCACAGGGATGTATTTTGCAGTTTACTCTTAGTACTATCAAAAAAGTATAAAGAAATTTCCATTAATTAAGTTTGAATATATTGAATTGGTATCTACATTTTTTTTTATTTCCAATAGATATAGAAATAATTTTTGTAACTGGGTCGAGTGGTTCTCGAATCCTCACAAATCCCTTGCTTGTTCTTCGTAACCTTTCTTTCCTAGCTCCTTGCTAGGTGTTAAACATAAATGCATAATGCATTTTGATGTATAGTAAATAGAATATATTTAGATGTCCCTATTATTTCCTCTAAAATGTTATTTCTCACTTTTTTGATTTATGATCGTCTAAAAAACGCAACTCATTTTTTGCTAATCTTTTACCAAACGGTTGTTGGGAGAATCGGTACTATATACTATGATTGTCTAAAGAACATGACATTAAGGAATACGGGTGAATGCGTATCAGCATATGTGTTGTTTGGAGTAATTAGATGTATATAGCGCGGAAGATCATTCCTACATCTGCTATCGTGTATTGATCTCCGTGTTTGGAGTAAATATATGTATATAGCGCGAGATCATTGAACGTTGTTTTCTATCTTATCACGCATCTGTTTGTAGTAATTAGATGTAATAAGAGCGAAGATCATTCCTACATCTGTTTGGAGTAATTAGATGTATATAGCGCGGAAGATCATTGACGTTGTTTCTATCTTATCACGCATTCGTTACACCGCTCTGGCCTTTCCCATGTCCTCCAACTCTGATTCATTTTCAACTTAACTAATTGACAACATCATTTACCTCTGCAATTACTTGCCTAGCTATATGTAACATGGGGATCGTTTCAAAGGCACCGATTTGGTACCAGTCAAAGATGAAGTGAGATGTTGTGAAACCCCATTATTATGCTTAAAATTGAAATTGTAGTTGTGTACTTTTGTTTACTTGAGTCCAACTGTCCAAGGACAGAACCAAACCAGAAACTGATTACATGCGTTAAAGAACACACAAGCCCGAGCATAGAAACCCAAGCCCAGACTGACTGGATTATGTATATAAATTGCCGTTTAAAAACATCTACTATTTTTTTTTTATCTTTTCATTCCAACTGCGTGGTTTTAAGTAAGGTTTCATTTAATCATAGATATTGGATTAAATGAATTGTAAATTGGGTTAAGAAAAATCTTTATGCTTTACATCGAATACAACTCCTCTATCTCCTTGGTCGTCCTATATCTTACAATAAAGAATTTAGTCAATATATTGAGTAATGATGATAATATTTAGCGAAAATTACCTAAATCAACCAAATACAAAATGATGAATTCTTGCAGTAACCGTCATTTCCCTAATTTACGAAAACAACCTAGTTGATCACGCATTTTGGGGGGTGAAGAACTCGAAGAATACGTGTCGGTCTCTTAGTGGATGTGTCGGATTTCCAAAAAAAAATTAAAAAAAAGTTGATCGCGCAATTGTAATGGTGATTAACTTTTTGTAATTTTATTTTATTTTTGATAAAATTTTAAAATTTAGGGTTTGGTTTTTAAAATTTAGGGTTTGGTTTTTTGATAAAATTTTAAAATTTAGGGTTTGGTTTTTTTGATAAAATTTAGGGTTTGGTCTTTAAAATAATGATATCAGCAATCTTTGAGAACGTTTTACGCTATTGAAACTGTAACGCCCCAACCCAAAAGAGTAGAAGTATTACAAATATGGTGTGACATCAAAGACATACATAATCATAACACAAGCATAAACAGCGGAAGTCTCAAATAAATAACCAAAAGAAAATAAGTCAACATGACTTAAGGTACATAAGTTCTTAAGAACAGACAAATTCCAAACGAAATAAACCGAAATAACGAAAGTCTCAAACAGTAACAAAATCATAGTATCACAACTAAGATCTCTAGAGTAAGTCCACACTCAGCACTCATATCCCGAAAGCAACCCCAGCCCTACTGTAGATACCTGCCGCATAAAATGAAAGTGGCGGCTGAGCAAACAAAGCCCTGTGACAGATAATATATATAAGCGAACGCAAAAGATAACGGAAAATCAAGGATTCAATATAAGGTTGGCAAGGAGAATCACAAGGACATACACAAAGGCAATACAAATATAAGGTAAGACAAATCAAAGTCAATTCATATGTAAGGTGAGAATGAATCAGGAAAATCAATCAAATCAATACCAAGCCCAAATAAATCATATCATAAGTAACCATAGGAGTCGCGAGCTCCAAAATTGTGAAAACGGGAATGCACCCAAACCATCAAGTCACCATATAACATATATCATAATGTCAAATCCATCGAATACAAAACAATCTAGGATGCATCCATACGCCCCTTAAACAAATAATAATCTTCACAATTGTGCAATAAATATCAAATGGGGGACGGTGTGAGAAATCACTGCAACCCACACATGTCATGCCAAAGGTGCATCAGTGACACGACCATGTTTACCTTCATCTAGGAAACAAATAGTGGCTCGGTCCTCAAACTAGAGGGTTTCAAAGCAAGTCAATCAAAGTTCATCTCAAAGGGATCATACAAAGTTCATGTCAAAGGTCAAATATTCGAAGTAGCATAGCAGGGTTCAAATAGAACATAATAACAGATCATATAAGAGAACCAAGATTAAAAGCTCAGAGCAAATGTAGCAAATTACATAAGAAATCTAAGATAGAGAGGAATATGCCATGAGAAACCTTAACGATAAGGTCAGAATATCTGTACCTTATTCCGAAGCAAAGCAATAATCAAAGAAAACACCACAGGAAATCAAAATCACTCCCTCTTGACCGAACCTAAAGAAATGATGAATTCGAATTATAAACCATTCATTTAAGTTATACTTTCCATTTTTAGTAACTTTCCATTTTTAGTGACTTTCCATTTTTAGTAACTTTCCATTTTTAGTAACTTTCCATTTTTAGTAACTTTCCATTTTTAGTAATATTCATCATTTGAGGTTCTATTAAGTATTTTGAATAGTTTAGGGACTTAACATGTCAACCTTACAAGTTTAGGGTTAAATATGACAACTTTCCATATTTTAGGGTTTAATATACAAAATCAACAAATTTCAAGGTTAAAAGTGTAAATATCAAAGTTTCATATTTTATTCAGATTATACCTTCCATTTTCTGTATTTACAAGTCAAACCCTTAATTTACAAAATTTACATATTTAGCCCTTTTTGTTTATTAATTATTTAAACAATATCTTTAATTATCCATAATTACAAAACAAGTCCTTATAGATTCAAATATGACAAATTCATACTTTATACATTAAATACTAACCAAACCTTCCACTTTTCAGAATTTACCAATTTTCATACCTCATTTTAATTAATTAATTTCTAATTACTTATTATATATAATTAACCATTTTAATCCAAAATTAATATCAATATGACATTTTATACCCCCCAACTTATTTTATACAGAATATAATAAGTATAATAACATGTTTAAAATAGGCCTCATAGTTTCAGAAATTACAAATCACCCCCTTATAGTTTAAAATCCAAATCGGCTAATCAATAAATCTACAAAACCCTAATTTAATTTTTCCCAATCACCAACACAATTATTTCCCAATCATTAGCATTAATTGCACCTGGAAAAAATGGCAAAACCCTAACCCTAATTTGTTTTAACCTTTTTCTTCCCTTTTTCCCTTTATTCGAAAATCGGCAAACAAAGAAAAACCCCAAACAATTTTTTGAACCTCTCCTAAATTTATCCAACATTTTATCTGAGTTACATATGATATAAACAACCTTAGAAAAATATAAAATCAATTTTACAAATATTATAAATGCCGATTACATAACTAGCTAAAAATTAGGGTTCGAACATGTTTAATTATTTCGACCAAAATAACATGCATGATAATTTTCTTAAGCAATAGAACGAATATGAACTATAAAAATGAGATACAAAATTACCTTTGATGATCCTTGGTATTTTATCGTATATTGACACACGAATTTGTTTTTTCAAACAAAATAAAATCCGACCGACGAACCAAGCCTTAAACAATACTTTCCCAATATTTTTTTCCCATGATCCCTGACCTTCCAAACACCTTAGAAAATTTGGCTATATCTGGAAACTCTTGTGCCGCCCTCATTGTATTCTTAGGGTTTCGTGAATTTGTTTTTAGGGTTTAATAAAAGTAATTACAAACGGAAAATAAATAAATGTATTTGGCCGAGTATTTTGGGCTTTCAAAATGACTAAATCGTTTTGTAACTTGCCAACATTTTATTTTGTAATATACATAATTATTTTAATATTAATTGTAATGTTATAAGTAATTAAATTAATTAATTTTCGGCATAAAAATACATATGGCATAAACATTATTATTTTTTCTTATATAATATAAGGTATTTTAATCATACAATAAATTTCCATAATTGGTCAATTTGTATTTTTTTATAATTTCAAGAATTAAAATGAAATTTATCCATGCTTTATGAAATTTTCTTGCTTAGGGGTATTTTTTGGTAATTTTACACTTAGTTGAGATTTTTAGGATTTACAACTTCTTCCCCTCAAAAAAAAATTTCGTCAACTAAAATTGAAATGAACCGGAATGAAAACGAAATGAAACTAAACAAAACATACCGAACTATACAAAGAAATGAGATAACTAGCTCGCATAGACTCCTTCGTCCCCCAGGTAGCCTCCACGCTCTGAGGTGATTCTTCCAAAGAATCTTCACAAAAGAAAATAACTTTGTTTCTCATGACTCTCTCATGCGATCCAGATTAGGAATCAGGTTCACGGACAAAGACAATATAAGGCTGAATACTGATCAAAAAGGATAAAGATGCGACATGCAATGGATGATAATGTATCCCCTCAAAAGAATAAATGAAAGACAATCGTGATCGTAGCGATAACTCGGAAGAGCGCAAGACGATACGAAACCTCTCCAATACGTTCAAAATCTCAAACGGACCGATAATCGAGGACTGAGCTTGCCCTTTGAATCCAAAACGTTTTAACTCCTCCTGAAGGCAAAAACCTTCAGAAATACACGATCTCCAACTTGAAACTCTAAGTCACTCGATGCTTAATCAGCATAACTCTTCTGTCGCGATCTATCCTCTTTCAATTTCTCCTTAGCAACAACCAATTGTCCCAAAAGTAATCTCGATGAGCTCGGACCTTCAATCAAACTCTCACTACTCATCCCACAAATAGGTGTTTCACGACATTTATTCTACCATACAAAAGCTCGAAAGTGCTGCCTTGATGCTAGCATGCCCCAACTATTATTGTAGGCAAAATCCACAGCACAATATTCATCCCACACCCGTCCATTCCAAAGCACAAGCCCTTAACATATCTTCCAAAGTCTGAATGGTCCTCTCTGACTGACCATCGGTTTGAGGATGAAATGCTGTACTGAACTTAAGACGAGTTCCCCAAGCTTTCTGTAATCCTTTCCAAAAACGAGACGTAAACACGGATCTTTGTCCGAACTCATAGAAGTCGGTGTACCCATCAGTCTTACGATTTCCTGTCAAAAATATCCGCCAACTTACTAATACCATAGTTCCTTCCGCAATGTGTTAAGAAATGAGCAGACTTGGTTAGCCGATCAACAACCACCCAAATCGCGTCATGTCTTTTCTGAGTAGTACGCAAACCAGTAACGAAATCCATGGAAATCTCATCCCATTTCCACATAGGAATCTCCGAATGCTGTAACAAACCACTAGCCCTCTGATGTTCAATTTTGACCTGCTGACAAGTCATACATTTGGATACAAACGTAGCCACATCTTGCTTCATGCCGTTCCACCAAAAGTACTGTTTCAAATCTCTGTACATTTTGGTTGAACCTGGATGAATAGTAAATGGAGAACTATGAGCTTCCGTCATAACCTTCTCGCGAAGTACCAGATCATTAGGAACACATAGCCTATCTTCAAACCACACAACACCGTCATCATCAACACTGAACTCAGTATGTTTACCGTCTTCAACATTCTGCACAATAGCCCACAACTCACCGTCGTCCCTTTGAGCTTCTTTGATCTGTAGCATGAGGTTAGACTATATCCTCAATAACTCGCCAATAGCCACCAGAAACTCGTACACAAAAGCTCAACATCCAAACGCTCGAAATCATGAAGGATTATGTGAAACAAAACAAGCTCTCATCACCAGATTTTTCGACTAAGTGCGTCGGCAAACCACATTACCTTGCCCGGAATATACAGGATGTTAGTGTCATAATCTTTCAAAGTTCCAACCATCTTCTCTGATCTCATGTAAGTGTCTCGCTGATAAAAATATATTTGAAGACTCTAATGATCTGTAAATATTCACAAGCTCACCATACAGATAGTGTCTCCAGATCTTCATCAAAACCACGCAGCTAACTCAAGAACAAGGGTAGGATAATTTACTAGGGGGGGGGGGTGGGGGGGGGGGGGGGGGGGGGTGCTTCAAAAAGGCTTCAGCTGCCTTAAGCCTGGCGATCACCTTCCCATGTTGCATCCAAAACACAACCCAACTTTTCTTCGATGCATCCTGTATATCTGAAAACCACCGGAACTGATGAAGAGGTCAATATCGGAGCAGACACCAATCTCCGTTTCAATTCCTCAAAACTCTCCTGACGCTCATCCGTCCACACAAACTTCTCACCCTTTCTCATCAGCTGGGTAAGAGGTAAAGCTAATCGGGAGAAACCCTCAACAAAACATCGGTAATAGCCAGCAAGCCCCAGAAAACTTCTCACCTCCGTCACCGTAGTAGGTCTCGGCCATTTGGTGATAGCTTCAACCTTTGATGGATCCAATAATGATGCTGTCAGCAGATACATATGACCAAGAAAGCGATTTGTTGTAACCAAAACTCGCACTTCGAAAACTTCGCATACAACCTTTCTTATGACTAAGAATCACCAACACTATCCATAGATTCGCTCATAGCCTTCTTCAGACTTGAGTAAACGAATGTCGTCGTGAAAACTTAATGAACTTACAAGGTACTCGTGGAAAATACGGTTCATCAAATCCAAAAACACGGCAGGAGCATTAGTCAGACCGAAGGGCATAACCAAGAACTCGTAGTGGCCATAACGCGTACGAAAAGCAGTCTTAGAAATATCCCTGCCTCTCTCACACGAAGCTGGTGATAACCAGATCGCAGATCAATCTTAGAAAAATATTTGGCCCCTTGCAGTTGGTCAAACAAATCGTCGATTCGCGGAAGAGGATAGCGGTTACGAATCGTAATACGGTTGAGTTCGCGGTAATCAATACACAAGCGCATGCTCCCATCCTTCTTCTTAACAAATAAGACCGGTGCACCCCAAGGCGAAACACTGGGTCTAATAAAGCCATTCTCCAACATCTCCTGTAACTGCTCCTTTAACTCTTTCAATTTCAATGTTACGGGCGGCAGCCGCAACCTGCGCAACATTCGTATAATCCGTATTAACGATCCGGTCCAAAACCCACTTCTTTAGCCCCCACTTGAAATGTCTAGCTTGCCTCTGGGCATCTCCAGCAGTAGCTCCAACAAAACTAGCCAATCTAGTGAACCTCTCCATGTACTCCCCAGAATTCTCTCGATCCAGCTGACATATCGACCCATACTCACGCTCATAACGTTGTTGTTCAGATGCCGGAAAATACCTGTTGTAAAAGATCTCACGAAAAGCAACCCAAGTACAAGTATCGGCAAAAGCATCGCCTCCAACCTGAGTACGCAAATGAGCTTTCCACCAGCTCAGTGCATCACCCTCTAGTTTAAACGCAGCAAGACGAGTCTTGAAGTTGTCGGGACAACCCAAAACTTGAAATAACTTCTCCATATGCGTAATCCAGTCTTCTGCCTCGGCAGGAGTGGCAGCAGACCGAAACGCAAGCGGCTTTAACTTAGTAAACCTTTCGATCCAAACATGAATCCCTTGGGGTATAGCATCACCACCACCACCACCTGAAGGTCCAGCACCATTCCTGATGTCATTGGTGATCTGAGTTCTCAAAGCAGCCGTAAGGTTAGGGAGAGCATTGGCCACAGCAGCAGTAATCATGGCCTCGAAGTTAGGAACATCGTCATCCGAGTTTCTACGGGTAGTCACCATCTGAACGATCGAGAAAACGATTAGCAAACGAAAACAAGATAGGTTACGGAAGAGAGTTACGCAGAAGGAACCTAATGTCTACCCAATCCTCACAGGTCATAGCCTAAGCTCTAAGGTCATAAGACCTCGTCATGATAAACCTGGCTCTGATACCATAAGTTGTAACGCCCCGACCCAAAAGGGTAGAAGTATTACAAATCTGGTGTGACATCAAAGGCATACATAATCATAACACAAGCATAAACAGCGGAAGTCTCAAATAAATAACCAAAGGAAAATAAGTCAACATGACTTAAGGTACATAAGTTCTCAAAGGATAGACATATCCAAATGAAATAACCGAAATAACGAATGTCTCGAAAAGCAACAAATCATATATCAAAACTAAGATCTCTAGGGTAAGTCCACACTCAGCACTCATAATCCCGAAAGCAACCCCGACTCCTAGCTTAGATACCTGCCGCAGGAAAAGAAAATGCGGCTGAGCTTACAAAGCCCAGTGAACAGATATATATAATCGAACACAAAAAGATAATGGATAAATCAAAGGATACGATATAAGGTACAAAGGGTATCACAAGACAAGATCAAAGGAATACAAATATATGGTAAGACAAATCAGAAGTCAATTCATAGGGTAAGGTAAGATGAATCCAAAAAAGTCGAATCAAGTCCAATTACCAAGCCCAAACAAATCATATCATAGTAACCAGGGAGTAGCGAGCTCTAAATGTGAAAGACGTAGATTGCACCCAAACATCAGTCACCAAATATCAAAATATCATAATGTCATAATCCATCGAATACAAAACAAATCTAGGATGCATCCATACGCCCCTTAAACAAATAATGCGCATATAATATCAAATGGGGGATGGTGTGAGAAATCACTCACTTACACATGAGTCATGCCAAAGGTGCATCAATGACACGGTCATGTTACCTTCATGGCTAGGAAACAAATAGTGGCCCGGGTCTCAAACTGAAGTGTTCAAAGCAAAGTCATATCAAAGTTCATTTCAAAGGGATCATAGCAAAGGTTCAATGTCAAGGGTTTAGATATCAAAGGTAGCATAGCAGGGTTCAAATAGAACATAATAACAGATCATAGAAGAGAGCCAAGATAAAAGGCTCAGAGCAAAGGTAGCAAATCACATAAGTAATCAAAGATAGAGAGGAATATGTCATGAGAAACCTTAACGATAAGGTCAGAGTATCTGTACCTTATTCCGAAGCAAAGCAATAATCAAAGAAAACACCACAGGAAATCAAAATCACTCCCTCTTGGCCGAACCTAAAGAAATGATAAATTCGAATTACAAACCATTCATTTAAGTTATACTTTCCATTTTTAGTAACTTCCCAAAATTAGTAATATTCATCATTTGAGATTCTATTAAGTATTTTGAATATTTTAGGGACCTAACATGTCAACCTTACAAGTTTAGGGTTAAATATGACAACTTTCCATATTTTAGGGTTTAATATACAAAATCAACAATTTCCAAGGTTAAAAGGGTAAATATCAAAGTTTCACATTTTATTCAGATTAAACCTTCCATTTTCTGTATTTACAAGTCAAACCCTTAATTTATACAATTTACATATTTAGCCCTTTTTGTTTATTAATTATCTAAACAATATCCTTAATTATCCATAATTACAAAACAAGCCCTTATAGATTCAAATATGACAAAGTCGTACTTTATACATTAAATACTAACCAAACCTTATACTTTTCATAATTTACAATTTCAGTCCCTCTATTTTAATTAATTAATTTCTAATTACTTATTATATGGAATTAACCATTTTAATCCAAAATAATATCAATAAGAACATTTTATACCCCCCCCACCATCTATTTATTATACAGAATATAATAAATATAATAACATGTCTAAAACAGACCCCATAGTTTCATAAATTACAAAACAAGTCCTCATACTTTTAAATAGCAAATCGGATAACAAATAAATCACTAAAACCCTAATTAATTTTTTCCCCAAACATTTCCAAATTTTTATACAATCATTAGCATTAGAAGAACCTGGAAAAATTATTAAAACCCTAACCCTAATTTTATTTCTTTCCTTTTCCCTTTATTCGCAAATCGGCAAACATAAATAAATCCCAAATAATTATTCGAATCCTTCCTAAATTTTTCCAACAATTTATCTGAGTCATATATGATATAAAAAACCTTAGAAAAATATAAAATCAATTTTAAAAATATTATAAATGCTGATTACATAACTAGCTTAAAATTAGGGTTTCAAACATGTTTTAATTTATAAAATCAAAATAACATGCATGATAATTTTTCACATGCTTAGAACGAATTAATATGATGAAAATTGAGATACAAAAATACCTTTGATAATTCTTGATGATTTAATGAATTATTGAACCCGGTTGCTTAATTCGAACCCAAAACAAATACCACAATCGAACCAAGCACTCTACAATCTTCCCACTATTTTTCCCACAATCCTTGACCTTCAAATCACCTTAGAAAATTCGTCCTTTCCCTTGTAAAATTTCTTGGTGCCGCCTCTTTTGATTTTAGGGTTTCGGTTATGTTTTGTTTTTAGGTTTTAACAAAATAAAATCATAAAAGAAATATAATGGGTATTATGGCCGAATTTATGGGCTTTTAAAGTGATTAAATAAGATTTTGTAACTTGCCAATATTTATTTTGTAACCATCCATATTTATTTGATATTAATTGTAAGGTATAAACAATTAAATATACATAATTCGGCATTAATGTATATACATAAATATTAATTATTTTTCTTACAAAATATAAGGTATTTTAATCTTACATAAGTTTCATAATTGTCACATGTCACATTTTTATAATTTCTAACATTTAAATGAAGTTTATTTAAGCTTTTATGTACTTTCTTGCATTAGGGGTATTTTGGTAATTTTACACTTGTTGAGATTTTCAGGTTTTACATCTATATAGCTACATCACCATCTAATCGTTTTAGTGAAATCATATTTATAAAGTAAAAACGTTTATAAAAACGCCTTTAGCAAAAATGACCTAACTTTATCGTTTTAAGTCTGTTTCTCGCATTTCTTATGTCCACGTTTTTGTATTAAGATGAGTGATCATAATATTACATTTTTAAGTTTTCAACATTATGTGGTGAATAGTTTTTTACTGTTCATCATAGCTAATAACTTATTTTTATGTTTTAATTAACGTAAAACCCGTAAATATCGTATCTTATTCGTTATAACTCCGTTTTTAGCGATTCTTTTGAGCATGTTCTCGTAATTAAAAGTTTTATCAATTTATTGAAGTTTTAAAAATATAAGTTTCTGTGGTGAATAGTAACTTTTATAAAAATAGTTTTATAAAAGTATTTATCGTCGTAAACTCGTAACTAGCGTATCTTCTTCGTTATTAATCCATTTTCTGAGTTTCTTATCATTTTGGAATCCTCCAGAGATGTTACAATATACCTTTATAAAAAAAAATCTGACACTTTCATTTTCGTCCCAACAACAAAAGTTTTGAAGTTGTGTTAAAAAACTTGTTTTTAACTTTAATTTTTATACTTTCTAAAGCTTCAACACCTTGTTTACAAATACCTTTACAAAAACAATACTTATATAGCTTTTGATTACATATAATAAGTCCATTAGTCCATATTTTGTCCATGTATCCAAGATGACAAGTTCTCTAATCTTACTTTTAATCACAACTTATTAAAGAAACCCTAATTTAACAAGTTTACACATGAACTTTTTATACATAAACCAAGAGTGTACAAGGCTTATACTTCCATTATAACACAATATTAACATCAATATAACATGTACAAAAGTTCACAAAACAATGATCACAAGTAAAAATCCATTTCACATGTTTAAAAGTATCCTAAATGGTGATTTTACTACATAGAACAAATATATGCATAAAATGATAAATGAAGGACATAAAGAGTTTTAGATAACCTTATGATGATGTATGATGATGAACAACAAGATCTACACACTTGTTTAGCAACAAAACCCTAGCTTGCAACTCTTGAAAACCCTAATTCAAGCCAAAACCCTAATCCTTCAATAACTTGCTTAAACCTTGCAAACCTTTAACCAACCCTTGCAAACACCTTAGGTTATCATAGGAAGGATGTATGAGTGCTTGTATGGTCTTAGAAAATCAAGCTATGGATTGTGTAAAAAGGGTGTTTGATGTCGTGGGTTATAAGAGAGGAAAAGGGAGAGATAGTTTTGTTTACACTTTGGAAATGAGAGATGTGTATGTGTTTGCTTCCTAGTTTAGGCATTACATACCCCAAGACTTATTCAAGGAACCAAAGGAGGATTTCTAGGGAAATTAGTCAAGTGGTTACAATGGTGTAAGGCTTGGTTCCCTAAGATAAGAGTTATCCTTGATATTTTGGGCAAGAGTCATCAAAATAGATATTTCTTTGGTTCTATCCTTGCATATCCGGCCACATATACATATATATGATGATATTTTGTTAATTTTTAGTATTGGGTATAATCGTGGGTATTTGTTGAAGCGTAGATAGGTTTTGGTGCTTCCAAGAATGCCTAAACGTATTTTATCGCGAAACGTAAGCACTTTACATAACCAATAAAAATAAGATGAACAAAGTTAATAATTATCCTCAAAATAATCACTTAACAGTTGCTTGATGTAAACATTTAATTGTTTGATGCCCGTTTACATTGAACGATAATTTTTAGCTTACGCGATTTAACTTAACGATTACGATTAAAAGCAAACGCGTACAATACTAAAAATACATATTGAATTTATTGACGACGTCAATGACCCTAAAATACGGGGTGTTATAGTCTCCCCCTGTTAAGTGAGCCTTGTCCTTAAGGCTTATGACACGACACTTGACGATGGTGCAGTCTTTGCGAAGAGGTGCGGATATTTCTTTCAAAATTGATCCTCGCATTCCCATGTAAACTTAGGGCCACGACTAGAGTTCCATCGAACCTTGATAATTGGGACACGACTTCGTCTCAATTGTTTGACTTCACGATCCATGATTTCTATAGGTTCTTCAACAAAATGAAGCTTGTCGTCCACATGGAGTCCTTCCAACGGAACGGCTAATGGATCGTCGAAATAACATTTCTTCAAGTTAGATACATGAAACATATTGTGGACCCTGCTCAGCTCTTGAGGAAGCTCAAGCTTGTAAGAAACGGCTCCAACCTTTTTCAACACCTTGAAAGGTCTGACATATCTGGGATTTAACTTCCCCCGTTTGCCAAAACGTACAACCTCTTTCCAAGGAGAAACCTTAAGCATAACTTTATCCCCAACTTGAAACTCCATCAGCTTACGCTTTAAATCGGCGTAGCTCTTTTGTCGATCGTGAGCGGCTTAAATCCTTTTTTTGATCTGGATGATCTTCTTAGTTTTTTCTTGCACTATTTCTAGACTAGTGAGTTGGACTTGTCCAACCTCGGCCCAACAAACAGGTGAACGACACTTTCGACCATAAAGTGCCTCAAAGGGTGCAGCCTTAATGCTAGCGTGATAACTGTTATTGTATGAAAACTCGACCAATGGAAAATGTTTAACCCAACCATTTCCAAATTCGATCACGCAGGCATGTAGCATATCCTCGAGAGTTTGAATGGTTCTCTCGCTTTGTCCGTCAGTTTGCAGATGATATGCAGTACACATATCCAAACTTGTACCCAAAGCTTTCTGAAGTGACCTCCAAAAATTTGATGCGAATCTAGGATCACGATCACAAATGATCGAGACTGGTATTCCATGACTCGTTACTACCTCCTTTAGGTACATTCTTGTCAGTTTCTCCATAGGGTCAGTTTCCCTCATGGGTACAAAAATTGTGGACTTTGTAAGTCGGTCAATGATCACCCAAATGGTGTCATAACCTTGTGACGACTTAGGAAGCTTCGTGACAAAATCCATCATGATATTGTCCCACTTCCATTGAGGTATCTCGGGTTGTACCAACAAACCTGATGGTCTCTGATGTTCGGCCTTGACCTTAGCACAGGTCAAGCACTTGCTAACATAGGTGGCGATGTCGGCTTTCATATTGGGCCACCAATATAGCTTCTTCATATCTTGATACATTTTCTCGGAACCCGGATGGATAGAATACTTTGATTTGTGGGACTCGTGCATGATCACGGTCCTTAAATCACCATAACATGGTAACCAACTCCTGCCATTTAAGCATAGAGTTCCATCCGCACGTGGTTCCAACTTTTCCGTTCTAAATTTCTCCGGATCCTTAGAATTTTCAATCAGCATACCTCCAACATCCTCGCTCTTGATGTTTTCTGGTTTCCGTGCTTCAGTCTGAGCATTCAAGATTTGTTTGGGAAGATCCAAGCCAATAGTCATCACTAAGGCTCGAACCCTTAACGGTTGATCTCGTTCTTTCCTGCTCAAGGCATCAGCTACGACATTTGCTTTCCCCGGGTGATAACGAATATCGCAATCGTAATCACTGAGCAACTCTAACCAACGACGTTGTCTCATGTTCAACTCCTTCTGATTAAGAATGTGTTGTAAACTCTTATGATCAGTGAACACCGTACACTTGGTACCATACAGATAGTGCCTCCAAATCTTCAGAGCGAACACTACTGCTCCAAGTTCCAAATCATGAGTAGTATAGTTTTTCTCATGAATTTTTAACTGGCGTGATGCATAAGCTATCACCTTCTCTCGTTGCATCAACACAGCGCCCAACCCTTTGATCGAAGCATCGCAGTATGCGATAAAATCTTCGCTTCCGTCAGGTAAAGCCAGAATTGGTGCACTACACAACTTCTGCTTCAGTAGTTGAAACGCCGCTTCTTCTTTGTCGCCCCAATCAAACTTGACCTTCTTCTGAGTGAGTTTGGTCATTGGTTTGGCGATCTTCGAAAATCCTTCAATGAATCTTCGGTAATACCCAGCAAGACCTAAAAATTGACGAATCTCCGTTGGTGACTTAGGAGATGCCCAATCTTTAATGGATTCGATCTTGGCGGGGTCCACGTGAATACCCTGGCTGTCAATCACGTGCCCGAGAAATTGTACCTTCAGAATCCAAAATTCACACTTGGAGAATTTAGCATACAATTCCTCTTTCTTAAGCAATTCCAAAATTGCCTTGAGATGTTCTTCATGTTCCTTCTTGTTCCTTGAGTAGATGAGGATATCGTCAATAAAGACGATCACAAATTTTTCCAAAAATGGTTTGCACACGCGGTTCATGAGATCCAAAAATACCGCCGGTGCGTTCGTCAAACCAAATGGCATAACCTAGAACTCGTAATGATCGTACCGAGTTCTGAATGCCGTCTTTGGAATATCTTCCTCCCGTACTCGAAGTTGGTGATAACCAGATTGCAAGTCTACCTTAGAATAAACACTGGATCCTTGTAGTTGATCAAATAAATCATCGATCCATGGGAGTGGATAACGATTCTTCAGTGTCAGCTTGTTTAATTCTCGATAATCAATGCACATCCGGAATGATCCATCCTTCTTCTTGACAAACAAGACAGGAGCTCCCCAGGGTGATGAACTGGGTCTTATGAAGCCTTTGTCGGACAGCTCCTTCAGTTGCTCCGCCAACTCTTTCATTTTGGAAGGCGCCAATCGATAAGGTGCCCGTGCCACGGGTGCAGCACCAGATACCAAATCAATTCGGAACTCCATTTATCGAGTCAGAGGAAGACCCGGCAAGTCTTCAGGAAATACTTCAGGAAAATCTTGAAGAATGGGTACATCCTCAAGTTGCTTCTCCTCTGACTTGTCTTCTGCCTCCTTCGTGGTAACATGTGCCAAAAAGATCTAACATCCTTTTAGCATGTATTTCTGCGTCCTAGTGCAGGAGATGATATTCAATCATGTCTCGCTTCCTTGGTTGCTTCCGTCACCACAAATAATCAATGTCTCATTTCCGTAGGGAATACGAACAATCTTCTCAGCATAAACAATAACAGCTTGATATTTTGATAACCAGTCCTTGCCAATTATGACGTCAAAACTACCCATCTCTATGGGCATTAGGTTGATGTTGAAAGGGTGGTCTAGAAAATTTAAAGTGCATCCCCGAATAATAGTATTAACGCCCACTATTCTACCATCGGCTAGTTCTACCGCATAATCATGGTCTAATGCATTTGGTGTGATATCAATTTGGGAGCTAAATGCAGTGGACATAAAACTCCTATCGGCACCAGTATCAAATAAGATAGAAGCATAGCGGTTGTTGAGAAGGAACGTACCCGTAACGATGTTAGCGTCTGGGTTTGTCCTCGCCTGCCCTACCACATACACCTTCACTAGAGCCCTAGCATTTCCAACCTGATTACCCCGATTGTTGTTGTTCTTCAGCTTGGGACATTCCCTCTTGAAGTGTCCCTGAACTCCACACTCGTAACAAGTAGGCTTTTGACCTGCCCCATTGCCTCTTTGGTTACTACCAGTATTAGCATTAGCAGGACTTCTACAATCACGGGCTAGGTGGCCAACTCGGTTGCACTTGTAGTATTTTGGAGCACATAGACCGTCATGGTTGTAATTACACTTGGTACATAGAGGTTTAATTCCTTCGTATAGTTTCTTATCACCGAATCTTGCAGTGTACGCTCTTGCCACATTTTGCCTTTTGAAAGGCTACTGTTGGTTTTGGTTGTTTTGGGAAGTGTCTTCTAACTTCCTCTTGCTTTCTGCCTGCCTCTCAGCCAAAGTGCTGGTTTTCTTATCCATTAGTTCAGTCTCCATTTCAATAGCCTCCTGCATGGTTTTCGGCTTCGATGCCACAACACTTGAGTGAATCATGTCAGGCAACCCACCGACATACCTTTCAATCTTTTCAGACTCTTCAGGGAACATCCTGACACATAGCAATGCCAGTTCCTAAAAATGTTGGTTGTACCCTAGCACATCAATACCTTTTACTTTTAAATTCTACAACTCAGCCTCGAGCTTCTTCATCTCGTTCCTCAGACAGTACTTGTCCGTCATTTTCTTTTTCAGATCAGTCCAGGTCATTGCATACGCAACATCATGACCAACAATCATAATGTGGGAACTCCACCACGTTAGAGCACCTGCTAGCAGCGTACAAGTAGAAAACTTGATCTGATTTTCCACAGAGCAGTTGCTTATGCGGAATACAGTCTCTATCCTTTCAAACCACTGAGTTAATTCAACAACTCCCTCAGTGCCTTTGAAATATAGGGGTTGGCACTTCATAAAGTCTTGGTAAGTGCACTCTCAAACAACGCGTTCATTCCTTCTGATACCCGTTCCCAAAGTATGGCTATCATCGCCATTTCGGGTTGCATCACGTGCTGCCAGACACCTTGGTCAATCATTGCCTGCAGCTGGGTATTGGTGACAGATGTGGTGGTAGGAGTGTCTGTGATTGGTGTTGCCCTCATGGTTCTTCTTTTCGGTGTCATTTTCTTCAAATCAAAAGAAAATATAATACCCGTTAGATTTCATAAAATCATAACCATGACACGACATATACACAATAGATAAAACGAGATCACATCACACAGTAAAATACACAACTGTATTAAAAATAACAATGGTGTGGCCAAACTGACATTCATTCACAATAAATTCGATTTCATACATAACGTAATCCATCCCTTCCATATATAACTTGGAAAAACATACATGATTGGTTCGAATAAAAAACGATCACAATGATCAGGTTATAAGACAAAATAAATAACCTAAAGCCATACTAGCCGATATATACTCGTAACACTTAGTAGGCTGCACAAAGTAACCAATATATAAACAAAAGATCTATACAGAGTAGCTAAACAAAACAAAAGATCTATACAGTCTGCTAGTTGGGAATAACCCATAAAACTTAACAGGCTGCATAGTATAGCTATTATCATGACCAAATCTAAGAGCTGCTACCGGCCTCCTCCGGTACCTTTGGTTGTGCTGAACCGTTAGTGGGTCCCTGCTGCCTCTGAAACTCTATCATTTGGGCTTGTAACTTCTTCAGCTGTTTTAGTGCCTCGATAAGCTATTTTTGTCTCTGACGGTCCGCTGCCAGCATCTCTGTAATCGCTGCCTGTCTCCTGCGATCTGCTGCCCGCAACTCGGTAATCTCTAACTGTTGAGCAATGACTGTCGTCCGAAGTGACATGCCCTTATAACGTATCTTGTCGCTGGCATCCATCGACTATGCTTAAGTGATACGAGAAACTCTAGCCTCCTCCTCCATCAGTAGAGCAGTGCGTCTATGATATGGCCTATCTATGAACAACATGTTGACTCGGCCTCTCAGTAGAGACCGGTCCTCCCGTGCATCCTCTAACAGGGAATACATGATGTCATCCTCCTGATCAACATTGGCAACAAGCTCAGTAACTCTCTGATTGACTCCCTTTAGGGTGGTCGGTGCAATCTCCTAGATGGCTCCTACAAGATCATCCCATGTATCTGTTATACCATAGCCTAACTCACTAGACATCAGGCGTCCTGGAGCAGCATCTACCATATCAACAAATCTATAAAGGTCCGCCCTAGCTATGGCAGGTCCATCCTGCCTAGCAGCACCCGCTACCGAACTCTCCCCGGCCTCGTACCCAAGGGTAGGAGCAGTATGACATGGCCTCTTACGAAGCGGTAAACAAATCTCGGGAATCTCAGTCTCATGAACAGGAGATGGTGGTGTATCTCTCTGTCTAATTCCAACAGCTCTAAATCCTAGAGGTACCTCGATATACGTAGGGCTATTGGGTGGTGGTGATGGTATAAGTAATGGTGGAGAGGGTATCTGAGGGAGTGGTGATGAGAATGGAGAGAGGGGTGATAATGGTGGAGTAGGTAAGGCAAGAAACCTCTCAGCATCTTCCTCAGAGAGGAATAGAGCCGGCGCCTAGGGTCGGATGGACATCCTAGCCGTGACGCGGTAAGTAGGGTGTGGTAGGGATGGTGATGTGGCCGCAGACTCATCGATCTCAAACGGCTCAGTCTCCTCATCGGATGGGTCCTAATCAACTGGAAAAGCAACAACTATAGGGTTGGCAGGAGCTAGGTGCTCCTCCTCCTCCTCATCTTCGTCCTCCTCATCCTCCTCAACATCATCATCATCAGATGACTCCTCATCATCCCCGTCGTCTCCTCTGTCAGCAGGATAGTCGGCTGGATCATCCTTAGGATCCTCCTCATCATCCTCCTCTAGATCAGACTCAAGAATGTATCCTGGTGACTCAGTAGTAGGTGAGGCAGCAGCAGGCAATGGCTGCTCCTCATCTGGTAGGACATCGTCCTCGGGTGACATGTACTCCGGGTATACCAGATCCGGTACATAAGGTAAGTAAACAGGTGAAGGTGGTGCCTGCTCTGGCTCCTCAGGGCCAGACACGTAATCCGGAGATGGTGGAGCCTGGAAAATAGCTACCACATACGCATGTGGGTCCTCTGGCATCATGGGTGGTCCCTCGACCCCTGGTGACCCCATGTCTGATGAGTCCTCATATGGACTAGATACCGCAGTGTACGTAACTATAAAATCCTCATAATCTGACATGATCAAATCTGAAAATAAAAAGTAGCTTATATAAGTATATTAATATAAGACTCTTACCCTTATATACGTAATATATTATAAACACGTATATCAATCATGAATGCATCTAGTCTAACCGACTAATGCAACAACTAGTATATGAATGCCCCGTAAAAACCCCTTTGTATGAATGCAATGTTTTGACAACGGTTATAGTCCAGCAAAAATATTTGACCTGATTCTCTATAACCTTGGCTCTGATACCAATCTATAACACCCCCAAAATGGGTCGCAGCGGAATAAGTTTCCGGGGCGTGTTACTTCATAGATCAATAACATAAGATATATATAGAACGACCAAAAAGTCGTTTAAAACTGATGCATTGGATTTAGCAAATATTTGTTACAAAAAGCCCGAAGCTTAACTTATCCACTTGTTCAGAATACAAAGATTTCTAGCCCATAACAGATATACAAAATATAATGCGATAAAATCTTTAATGCATGATATCCAAATCAAAACCACCAATGTATCCCTTGTACCTCATGCTTATTGACCTCCTGAAAAACATTACTTTAAAACATCAACATAAAGTTGGTGAATTCATAGGTTTATTAAATTGTATAATGCAGGACCATAAGATTTCCCCATGACAATGCAACAAATGCAAACGTCATAAAATGTAATTACATTGCGCTAAGCTCATAACACTGAAGCTTGACTTAATTAAATAGCAATATAAAATAGCCTACATTGCCCGTATTGATGTTTTAACCCGCAACATCCTTTAATCGACATGGTATACGTTCGTTTGGCCAGTGATAGCTAATCACCTAAACGGGGATGTCAATCCCAATAGATCTATTCATAACATTCGCGTTCACAATTTAGTAATTGACAGTTCATAATAATGGGCTTAATTGGGTTATCGCTACTTAGGCAACACGTAATCATAACATAAAATATCCACTTGTGTCCATTTATAAAAACAATGCATGTTTCTCACCCCAAAATTTATAAAACAAATCATGTAAAACAAGGAGCTATGAACTCACCTCGAGTGAGTAAATTGATAATGAAATATCCCTAATGAAAACGCGGCACGCTAACGTCCGAATGCAACCTAGTTAATATAGGTCGTATGAGTACTCAAGTACTTGACTAACAACTACCATATATAAACCTTTTTAGTTACATCATACTATTGTTCGGGCTATCATAATTAAGAGGTCATGTAGTGATGTATGAGGAGCTAAGACACTTTAAATCGTAAATCCAACAACTCGTCGATACGCCACCCCGAAGAGGCCTCATTATGAAACTCCCTAGTAATATAGTACTTTGATTAACTAATACCACATATAATTCTATATAGCTACATCACCATCTAATTGTTTTAGTGAAATCATATTTATAAAGTAAAAACATTTATAAATACGCCTTTAGCAAAAATGACCTAACTTTATTGTTTTAAGTCTGTTTCTCGCGTTTCTTACGTCCACGTTTTCGTATTAAGACGAGTGATCATAATATTACATTTTTAAGTTTTCAACATTCTGTAGTGAATAGTGTTTTTACTGTTCATCTGTGACAAACCGTCAATTTTAGGTCGTTATTTTATTCTCGAGTATTAATTATAATTTTCATTTTTATGTTGAGATATGAACTCACGACTAACCGGGAGAATTAGGACTTACATTTGTAAATTACGCGACGTTTGCAAGAACTGGCGATTTCTACGTTAAGCATCGACGCTTATATTTTCAAAATGCCATAGAAATAATTTTATTACATTCGTTTTTATTTTTCGTGTTACGAGCAATGTTTATAATTATTATTCGTCTTGTACCGTACGTAATTTAAAATTTTCAGAAAAGTATCCCGATTTTCGTAGAACTATTTTTACTTGGTTCGTTTTCACTTCGTGGTTCCGCCTTAACTTTCGTTATATTTTACGTTAATACCCGTTAGCCTCAAAACTACCCACCTATCTTAAAATTTATACCCTAAATGCTAACTTATACCACCACTAAATTAAGTTAGTGGAATTCACCACCTCATCTCATGAGGTGGCTACTCCTAAAGAGTGCTCATGACACTTAGCATCATGTTAATCCAACTCTATACACTTGGCACTTTCACTCTTAACACATATAAGGCTCATTTTGACCAAGATAACACACACAAGCCATAATTATCAACACAAATCTGATCTTGCTCTCTCCCTTTCACCTTGTGACGCCACCAACACTCACCAAAAACATCAAATCCACAAAAACTTGAAGATCAAATAATGAGCACACTAGTAAAAATGACAACCTAGTATAACCCTTGTATTTTGGAGGTGATTTAAAGAGGTTTTCAAGGAAGATTATATACAAGTTGGGGCTGAGATTATACAAGTTTTTATAAAGTCTATTGGGTAAAGAAAATAGTGGTCAAAAATTATTTTGGGTGAAGATCAAGTTTGAAGATTGAAGTCTTGTATATTTTTGATCATTAGATCATCATCTTCATTTTTATTGTGGTAAAATCTCATGAGTTTTGTTTATGTTTCATTTTGATTTTCAAATGTATATGTATATGTATGATGTATGATGATCAAGTAATAAAAGTGGCCATGCATGTATAGATCTAGGTTAATTATAGCTAAAATAGTCATCTAAAACAAGTGAAAAGATCATCAAAATTATGAGCTGTAATGAACAGTAGATTCTATAAAACTCAGTAGGTTTGAGGATTGATTTGATGACATGAGGTCATAGATAAATCTCTTATGTACATTGGGCAAATTGGATGATTCCAAGAAAGTAAATAATGAGTGAGATATGGTCAAAACACTAAAACTAGTTAAATCTGGACCTTGCTGTATAGATTGGGTAAAAAGTCATATTTACGGACTGAACCAATTAAAAAGTCAAAACTATGGGTTGTAGCTAAAGTCATGTATATTCTGAATCAATTGGATAGTCAATCAACTCTTTATGGTTTGTAAATGGCGTTAAAAATGGTGAAAGTGAAATTTCAGTCCGAAATTGTAACATGACCTTTATGTATAAAAGTAACCCTATGTATATGTATGACTAAAAGATGTACTAAAATGAGTTTGAATCTGTAAAGTGGACTTAAACATGAAGCCAAGCATATAAATATATAAATTATACCATTTACGAATTATAAATTACGACTATTTTCGTAAACACGAAAGTATATAAAATTTACTACTACCCGAACACTATGTTATGTAAAGCGATTTTTGTAACTAAAACCCGAGGTGGTAAATAAGTTTTTTAAGCACGATAAGTTGGTCAAAAACTCAGTCAAAATAAGTGGAAAGAATAACTTAATGAATCTGAGCAACTCAATCAATTCAAATGGATATCTTACTCCATAACTTAGCAAGAATAAATCATAATGCTCAATAACATAAATTAATTCAACACAAGCCTATCCATAACTATAATTATTCTATGTGACTGTAAACTATTATTTAAGTTTATGGAATTAAGCAAATTTTACAACAAAATATAATCCCTAGTATAGAAATGAGCTAACAAAGATGGGAGAGGACTTACAATTCTTGGAATGGTCAAGAAGCAAATAAGAGTGGATTTGAATAATGCAGTCACAATGTTATGATAATATAATTCTTCTCACCATATACTTCTAGCTCAAGTTAAATATTAAAACGAGAGTTGACTTCTAAGTCTCCACAAAACATGCAGTTCTGAATTAAATCATTTAGTAAATAAATAATATTTCTTAGAGATTAGCCATCTTTTAATAATTTCGTTTTCGGCTCGTAAATAAAACTAATGCTCAAATTTACGTAGACCATTGATTGTCTTTTTTACCTACAGTATATAGTTTTAGCTTTAGTTTACTCTTTTGTAAACTTTCTCCCAATTACATCTGATACACTTAGTCAAATAAACTATCAACGTCATTGATAAAACTTTCTTCTGAAATTACCAGTTTGAGTACACGAAACTTCATTTGACAAAATTCCTTAACCAGCTGTTTGGCATTGAATAGCTTGTGTCTTGTACGTACAATATCTTTGCTAATACACATTGTAGTTTTCACAAAAATTATACTAATAAACTAGTCATTCTAAACAAATATGTATGCAGATCCCATTTTAGTTGTGACTTTAAACATAGATAGATAAAAAGAAAATGTAGATTTGCATAGAGAACATAAACATTGATGCATAATAACTTTATATCCTCCAGGTGATCGAAACTCAAAATAAAAACGAGTTTTAGTAAGTACAGAAAAATATATTTTACATTGGTCGAAACTTGAGACCACATATAATGAGGCCATACATGATTCCTTGATGACTTGTAAAATTCATTTCAAAAGAAAGAGAGTCATCCTTGAATTTTTGAGTTGAGTTAAATTTCCTCACTTGAATCTCATAATTTAATACACATATAAGTAGGGGTGAGCATATCGGACCGTCGACCGGATCGGACCGGAAGACCGGACCGAACCGGACCGACCGGACCGGACCGAAGGTATTTCGGTCCGGTCCGCCGTCCGGTGTTTTGGACCAATTCGGTCCTCGGTCCGGTCCGGTCTGGTCCGGTCCGACCAAAAACCCGAAGATTAAGCCGTGTAGGACCGACCCGGACCGGACCGTACCATTTCGGTCCGGTCCTCGGTCCGGCGTTTTGGATACTTTCGGTCTCGGTCCAAGGTCGGTCCGGTCCTTGGACCGTGCTCACCCCTACGACATTTATAATGTGGATCTCACTAAAAATTAAGATAAGCAGATGAGATTTTGACCTTCAAACTCATTTTTCATAAATGTTTCCTAGACATGTGTCATCTCTTATTTAAAAAATCACCTATATTTTAAAACTAAAATATATTCTTTATTATAATTTTTTTTCAATCTAATTTCACCTTTTTTTAGTATTATCTATTTTCACTATAGTTTTTTCAAAAAATTATCTTTAATTTAATATTCATTTTGATATACTTTTTTAATTTTTTTGTTTTTCACTTTTAAATGGGTTTATTTTATTTTAATTCAAATTTTTCAAAACTTTTAATTTGAATTAATACAAACTTCCCGCATCCTAAAAAAAATACTCCATTCACATTAATTCTATAATATAAGTATATTTATCACCGTCTCTATGTGCGGGTACCCAACTAGGATTTTAATACACATGTATCTCACACATACATGTATCTATGATTGCCATGCCAAATACAAAGAATCTTAGAAGAGCAACTTGAGCTTTGCAACTTTGTTTCCTATGGGCACCACCATGTATGTGTTCAAGGTGATCAACAACTTGACATCTACATTAAAACGCATACACCGAAGAAATATATATTTAGCTTGAATGGTGCAATAGTGGATAATATGATTTTTTTTTTACAAAGTTGAGGGCTAACTTTGTATATATTTTTTTAGACCTGGATTAAAGATGAAATTTTAAAAAATAGGTAATTTCATCTATATCCTTCAAAAACATTTAAATTACATCAATATCCTTATAAAAATCACGAATATCCTTTCAATACTTCAAAATACTCATATATACCCGAACAAACTAGTTAATTAATAGTATAAAAGTTAATTCTTAAACATCTTAAATAAATATTAATGGAAAACTAATATGACAATTTTACCCTTCTTTAAGAAAATTACACTCATTTGATTGAACACCATTTTGTTCCAATCTGACGACCTAAACAAAATGTGACTCGATTCCCTTTTCTTGGTAATATGACAAACCCCAGTTTGACCCATATTTGATTTCATTCACATGCATATTATTATATCAATACAAATAAGGGTTAATGACATGTAATAGCAACGTACTTTTCAATTTGAGTCGTTATCAGATACGAACCTAAAAAAGTATCACAATACCCATCCAACTTTCAAAATTCGTGCTCTTATCATAAGTTTGCTTATGTGGCAATACTGGCTACCGGGTACACCGGTAAAAAAGAGTACGTGGATTTTTTTTAAAAAAACTTAAAAAAAGGGTAGTTGGGTCAGACTTAAAGTATCGGTTAATAGCATGTAATAGCAACGTACTTTCCAATTAAATAAGTATCACAATACCCATCCAACTTTGTATGTTTTGTGTTGATATCAGCTATTTGACCCTTTTTACCTACAATTAGAGGGCTAACATCGGGGCTGACATGGAACCAAAAGTGACATAGCATGTACATGTGTCATGGTGACATGGATTTTGTAGGTAAAAAAGGTCAAGTAATATCAACATAAAGCATATAAAGTTGGATGGGTATTGTGATACTTATGTGGGTTCGTATCTGATAACGGCTCAAATTAGAAAGTACGTTGTTATTACATGCCATTAACCCTATAAATAACTCATTAAATTACCACAATAAATGGCTGAGGATTGGGACATTTAGTAAGAATCTGGTGTACAAGAAAGATGTGGGATTTATGGGTATCTTGTAAGGGGAAGTGAGTGTGAGGCTGTGTTGTACACAAGCTTATATGTAGAACCCACTAAAACTACGTCGTTTGATTAGTAATATAAAAGACCTCATCTTTCCCCCAAACCCACTCTCTTCCTTCCTCTCCCAAACTGAAACACATCAAGTCTCCCGCTCACATACTCAAGATCAATCATCAATCCTTCACATCTCCACTCACATAAACATAACCACTGGAAACTCAAAAGTCAACTATCAATCATTCCTGTGTTGCTCGATTTCGATATCACATTTTATGAGTAAGTTCTACAATTATCTTTCACATTTGATCCAATTGCTGTTAAGATGAATAGATGATTTGTTACTTGTAGAAATTTTAAAGTTGGTCATTGTGATCCTAGAAAATGTTATCTGTGAGTTTGGTGCCTGGTACTTCTACTTCTGTGAATGGTCTGCAATTTTTTTTGGTTTGGTACCTGCTAGTTGCTACTGTGGCTTTTTGTGACTGATATGCAGCTTAAGGTTCTTTCTCTCATGGTTTGGTGTTGTGTCAGTTTCAACTAGTGGTCTGGGTCTCCTTAGCATAGTTTTTTTTATCTCTAACATATTATTCCTGCTCCATTGGTCCTTGTGGTGTATGTCATAGTGCAAGTGGGTTTGGGGCTTTATAAGGTTGTGGTTGATAGTGGTCCGAGGGTATTCTTCTATGTAGCTTAAGTACAAGTAGTTTTGACATTTTTTTGTTTTATTCTTGTCCAGGTTCCTTTCTCTCTAACCATCTTGTTTGAAGAGGTGGAATGCTTTTTGTTTGTATCGTTCTTTTAGTTACTTTTGATGGGGCTCTTATTGTACTTTTTGTTTTTACAGATGTAAAGGGTTTTAGATCACAACATGAATTCGGAGAATCAACAAATAAGCGATCCTTCTGAAACTCATTTAATCGAAGATATTGACATAAATGGTTATTTGTTGGGATGTGATGATGATGAAGTTAACCATGACAACATCATTGGAAGGTTTTTTGACACACCGGATGATGTGTATACCTTTTATAATCAATATGCCTTCGTACATGGGTTTGGTATACGTATTCACTGGAAATATAAAAATAAGACGACAAATGAGGTTTATAGGAAGTTGTTTGTTTGCAACAAACAAGGTTTCAAAAAATAGAAAGGCGATAATTCTAGTGAGGTATCTAAGAAACGTAGAAGAGATGTTAGGACCGGTTGTGAAGCGGAACTCCGGATTTCAAAAACAAAAGGCGGAAAATGGTGTGTGGATATTTTTAATGATACACACAATCATGATTTGACCACTACGCCAACGAAAGTAATGAAGCATCGTTCTCACAATAAGTTTCATCGCTCCATGGCTTGCAAATCCCTTATGGTGGAACTTGGTAAGTCCGGTTTGAGACCTTGTCAAGTTAGAAAAGCGGTAAATGCAATGAAGTCTCCAAATGAACCTACTATAACCTCGAAGCAATGTGCTGATATATTAGCTGAAGAAAGAAAACAATACAAAGGTAAGGAGTTTTATTCTCTTATCAAACATTTCCAAGAAAAAGCAGCGATAGATGTTAACCAATACTTTAAAATAGACTTGTTTGATGATGGGTCTCCTAGAAATATATTTTGGGCTGATGGAAGATCAAGAGATGCCTATCTAAAATTTGGAGACGTTGTTGTCTTTGATGTTACATATTTGACGAACAAATTTAAGTTTCCGTTTTCTCCAATTGTTGGAGTGAATCATCATGGTCAATCAATAATTTTTGGTGGTGCTTTGCTAGAAAATGAAAAAGAAGAGACTTTCAAATGGTTATTTAAGCAATTTTTAAAGTGCATGTTTAACAAGTGTCCAAGTGCAATTATAACAGATCAAGATAAAGCAATCTGTAATGCAGTAAAGCATGTGTTTCCAAACACTTGGTATAGCTACTGTACTTGGCACATTAAGAAGCACGTGTTGGAACATCTACAACCTTTTAGAGTCCGTTATAGTGTTTTTCAGGAAGCTTTTAAGAAATGGGTAAGAAGTGATAATGTCGAAGATTTTGAAAGCCAATGGGTAGTTTTACGTGATAAGTATAACCTTGAGACTTGCAATTGGATGATGGAGATGTATAAACAAAGGAAATTTTGGGTTAGTGCATTTTTTTAAAGATATTTTTCTTGCTGGCATGACAACAAGCGGAAGAAGTGAGAGTATTCATTCTTTTTTTGACGAACTTGTAAATTCAAAGACCATGTTGAATGAATTTGTTATTCAATTTGATAAAGCTGTCGACACTCGAAGAGTAGCCGAAGAAGATGAAGACTTTAAGACCATGAACTCGATGCCAGTTCTTTCATTTATTCATCCAATCAAAGCAAAAGGTTAATGTTATACTAAAAAGATATTTGAGCTATTTCAAAAGGAGTGGATAGAAGCAACCACCAATTTAACTTACGAGACTAAAAGCAAGAGCGAGGAAAAAAAGTAGTTATTGGGTTGGGCGGGTGAATGTTGATAAGAAATACTAGAGAATCGTCAACTTTTGCTTCGTGGATGACTTAGATGTCACATGTTCGTGTGCTATGTTCGAAACATATGGGATATTGTGCAAACATATCCTATATGTAATGAAAAAAAAACATGTTGACGCCCTACCCAATCACTATATTATAGCTCGGTGGACACTTGATTGTAGGTACAAAGGTGGTAATGCTAGCATCAGAATCGAGGAAACAAATTCTGAAAATGGGGTTAGTGCGTTAGCTTTATGGTATGTTCAAGCTAATTTGACAAAGGCAATTGAATAAGCAAGAGATGCTCCTTTAGAAATAAAAAGACTAAACAGTTTTTTGGTGGAGTTTTTAGAAGATTAAATGATAAGGAAGAAGCCAACAAAGATTAAGAATGCATATAAAGATGCCCGTGTTAGAATTTCTCAAGTAGACATGATGCCTCAAATTTTAGTTCGAGATCCCGATGTGCTTACTATCCTTAAAGGGCGTCTAAGAAATGCAATAAGAGTCAAGCCTCCTATAAAGATCAAGCAAAAGAAGACGGTAACTTGTTCTTATTGTAGGAAACCAGGCCATAACATCACTGGGTGTAAGGAAAAGAAGGCTGCTTCCATGCAAGAAAAAAATAATGCTTTTGTTTGTTATGGAATGTTTAGTTTTTTTTGTGAAAAAATATTGTTATGGAAGTTCTCTTAAATTATCATCTTTTGATATGTTCTGTGTTGAAAGTTGTGTTGCATCTGATATGTTGTAAAAATCAGCACCTACCTGATATGTTGTAAAAATCAGCACCTGATATGTTGTAAAAATTAGCACTTAAAAGCTATGAAAAACAACATATATAAGCTGTTAAAAATTGTCACAGTGAATGGGCTGGCATACTGATATATGCATGATATATGCAGGTTCATGAGTGTTTGGCACAATGGCGCGTGTGCAAGTCATTTGATTTTGTACTTTTTGTAGTTTAAGAGTGTTTGGCTTACGGTTTAATATGCATACAGCAACCCCACCAAAGTCTGATGCTTGATAGATATGAAATTTAAGATGGCATGTATTCAAGATCAGATTAAAGCCATCTCTGTCCTATCTTGTCGTAAGGGCATCTATTTATGCAGACTTTGTAGGTTCCAAAATTCTAATATACTAATTAAACAAACAATAGAAAACTACTATTTGATACACTTATTCTTGAACTGATTAACATTTTAGGATGACCCATTAACAAGAAAAAATGACACAAGAACAAACAGCTTCTCGGTAACTCTTCGAAAAGAAAAACGCACAAAGGAGCGGAGGAATAGGAAAGAGCGAAGCTATTAAAAACCTTTTTCCATTAGGGTCGTAGTTCCTAGGAACAACCCGCCTTATACCCCTCTTAGAGTTTGTTTATCCTTTAAAAGGTGAACCGTACCTCGCAAATGACACAAAAGGCAAGTTTTTAAATCTTTTGTTCGAGTTGGGAACCAACAAGTTCACCGGAAGTTATTATGATAATACCTCAGTTGAGAATATTATATTTCGGTATTTTTACCAATTTGTGAATTTTATTGATAATTAAAAACAATGTTTTTATCTTTTTGGTTTTTTTTTTTTTTTGGGTAAACTATGTAATGGTAAATAAGTTTTTTAAGCACGATAAGTTGGTCAAAAACTCAGTCAAAATAAGTGGAAAGAATAACTTAATGAATCTGAGCAACTCAATCAATTCAAATGGATATCTTACTCCATAACTTAGCAAGAATACATCATAATGCTCAATAACATAAATTAATTCAACACAAGCCTATCCATAACTATAATTATTCTATGTGACTGTAAACTATTATTTAAGTTTATGGAATTAAGCAAATTTTACAACAAAATATAATCCCTAGTATAGAAATGAGCTAACAAAGATGGGAGAGGACTTACAATTCTTGGAATGGTCAAGAAGCAAATAAGAGTGGATTTGAATAATGCAATTTCAATGTTATGATAATATAATTCTTCTCACCATATACTTCTAGCTCAAGTTAATTATTAAAACGAGAGTTGACTTCTAAGTCTCCTCAATTCATGCTGTTCTGTATTAAATCATTTAGTAAATAAATAATATTTCTTAGAGATTAACTATCTTTTAATAATTTCGTTTTCAGTTATAGCCGTAAATAAAACTAATGCTCAAATTTACGTAGACCATTGATTGTCTTTTTACATACAGTATATAGTTTTAGCTTTAGTTTACTCTTTTGTAAACTTCCTCCCAATTACATCTGATACACTTAGTCAAATAAACTATCAATGTCATTGATAGAACTTTCTTTTGAAATTACCAGCTGTCTGAGTACACGAAACTTCACTTGACAAACTTCCTTAACCAGCTGTTTGGCATTGAATAGCTTGTGTCTTGTATGTACAAAATCTTTGCTAATACACATTGTAGTTTACACAAATATTATACTTATAAACTAGTCATTCTAAACAAATATATATGCAGATCCCATTTTAGTTGCACTTTAAACATAGATAC
Organism: Tanacetum coccineum; assembly: GCA_026074375.1. Lineage (NCBI taxonomy): Eukaryota > Viridiplantae > Streptophyta > Magnoliopsida > Asterales > Asteraceae > Tanacetum > Tanacetum coccineum. The sequence continues at coordinate 1,209 of BQNB010037297.1, read as the reverse complement.
ATAAAAAGAAAAGGGTTAATGGCATGTAATAGCAACGTACTTTTTCATTTGTTCACTTATCGGATATAAACCAAAAAATGTATCACAATACCCATCAAACTTTCAAATTTTGGTTCATTATCATACGCATGCTTACGTGTCTTTACACGCAACCGGCTACACTGGTTAAATTGAATACGTGGATTTTATTTATTTATTTTTAGTTAACTACATGAATTTACGTGTTTCAAAATACCCTTCAAACTTTGTCAAATGTTTCAAAATACCCATCAAAATTTCTCAAAATGTTCACTTATCAAACATGAACTCAATCTGCTATGGATCGTGATGGTACAAATTTATGACGTGACATGTATATTTGTCCTGACGTGGATTTTGAAGATAAAAACGGGTTTTTGCTTATATCAATCCAAAACAAACAAAGTTTGATAGGTATTGTGGTACTTTTTGGGGTTTATATGTGATACGTGAGCAAATAGGAAATTACGTTGCTATTACATGCCATTAACCCAAAAGAAAATGTAGATTTGCGTAGAGAACATAAACATTGATACCTAATAACTTTATATCCTCCAGGTGATCGAAACTCAAAATAAAAACGAGTTGTAGTAAGTACAGAAAAATATATTTTACATTGGTCGAAACTCGAGACCACATATATTGAGGCCATACATGATTCCTTGATGACTTGTAAAATTCATTTCAACACATTTATAATAAAAATTAAGATAAAAAGATGAGATCTTGACCTTCAAACACATTTTTCATAAATGTTTCCTAGACATGTGTCATCTCTTATTTAAAAAAACATCTACATTTTAAAACTAAAATATATTCTTAATTATAATTTCTTTTTCAATCTAATTTCACATTTTTTTAGTATTATCTATTTTCACTATAGTTTTTTCAAAAAATTATCTTTAATTTAATATTCATTTTGATATACTTTTTTAATTTTTTTGTTTTTCACTTTTAAATGGGTTTATTTTATTTTAATTCAAATTTTTCAAAACTTTTAATTTTAATTAATACAAACTTCCCGCATCCTAAAAAAAATACTTCATTTACATTATTTCTATAATATAAATATATTTATCGCCGTCTCTATGTGAAGGTACCCAACACCCAACTAGAATTTTAATACACATGTATCTCACACATACATGTATCTTTGGTTGCCATGCCAAATACAAAGAATCTTAGAAGAGC
>BQNB010037296.1:0-49536 GCA_026074375.1 Tanacetum coccineum | reverse complement strand
TAATATTTACAAAAGCAACCCTATACTATTGAACACTTACCATTTCATTTTTAAAGTTTTATATATATATAAAACTTTTATATCTTTTTTTTTCATTTCATCTCTTATACACACACATACATCATTTATAACACTCTCTTCTCCCTCAAACTATCCGGCCAACCACCACCACCGCTGGATCCGGCCACCACCGTCGCGCCGCCGCCGGAAAATTTTTCCGGCGGACTTTTCCGGCCAAATCCAAAAAGGTTCCTCACAACCGGATCTACCCTATCCTCTATACCACGCGCCGCTCACCCTTCCGACTGCCTCCCTACTCCCCACCGTGACACCATCTCCACACCTACACCATCATCATCATCATCGTTTCATCATCGTCATCACCATCCCACGTCACCCATCACCACCACACCACAACCACAACCACTATGAGGGTGTGTGTGGTTTCTTATAAGCACAAGGGTGCGTGTGGTTTTAATACCACCACCACGAGGGTGCGCTCGGGTTGGGTTTAGCAGCTAGGGGTGGTTTGTTTCGGTGGTATAACGCCACCACAAGGGTGTCAGGGTAGGGGTTCACAACCGGGTACGGACAAGGGGGGTTGGGTTTGGGGTTTATAGTAAAAGGGTGTTTGTTGTTCGGTGACAGGAAAGCCGCAAGGGAGGGGGGGAGGATGTCATCAAGGCTGTCAACAGCCGGGGTGGTCGGGTTGAGGGTTAATAACCACTAGGGTGCGTTTGTTCGGGTTGACTGTGGGGACATCCGGGGTGCGTCGAGGTTGTGGGTGTGTTTGGTTGAGGTAGAAAACAACATAGGGCGTGTTTGGTTTAGGTATGAACCGATAAGGATGCGTTTGGTTGTGGGTTTAACAGCCACAAGGGCTGTTTGGGGTCCAAGGGGTGCGTTTGGATACGAGTTTAACACAAAAAGGGTGCGTTTGGCTGGTTTCCACCAGCATAGGGTGCGTTTGGTATTAACACAGCCCACAAGGGGGCTGTTTGGTTTAAGGGATAACACCAAGTAGGGGTGTTTGGTTTGGCAGAATAACACAAGGGGTACGTTTGGTTGGCTGCCCAACACCGAAAGGGTGCGTTTGAGGTTAACAGGAAACCGGTTAGGGTGTGTTTGGTATAGCAGAAACGCGGATAGGGGTACGTTTGGTTGGACAGATTTACACCAAGGGGTGCGTTTGGATCTGGTTAAACAGCCGTTAGGGTGCGTTTGGTTAGCGGCAATCAACAAGGGTTCGTTTGGTTTATATATATCAAAACAACAAATGAAAACAACATAAGGTTTTAATAAATATCAAAACCGGATAAATATTTATTGGTGGTTTTAATTGGTTAAATAAATATAATATTTATTAATTTGTTTAATTTAGATATAATAATATACATATATATTATATCTAGAAAACGTGAGTGTTTGAAATATTAACACGTTAACAATTGCAACATATATTGAATATAGGAAACGTCGAGTTTTGCGAAAATGGAAACGTTATATAAACGGAGAATTCATGATGAAATTTATATAATTTTCTATATTTACGATTCACTAAAACTCTATTATTTTAGAGAACCGATAAAAGGAATTAAGATATGTTCTAAGATATATTAAATGGTATTATACAATAACCTGGACAACGAACGAAAAACTATACTTTTACATTGAGATAACCATTTTAGACGCGACCTGTCGAGGAAACGAAATATAAGTTTATAAAATATTATTTTATATTTTATAATTTTCAGCTAGAAGGTAACACCATAACTATTGTAAAAGTTTTACAAACGTCGTGTGTTTAATTTATAACTTAAAGACGTGTGTCTACAAGGACTTTTTAATAATTAAATGAGTTGTCGAAATAATTGGTTTAATTATTTACTCTCACTTTTTATATAATACTTGCAAAGTATTATACAGTTCACATTAATCCTTGAGTTGTCTGTCTTTATTATATAATTCGCGGTACGAGTTATACAATGGTTTATTTTTCATATGTAATATATATAGAATATATATTACACACTTTGGGTATATTTTCAATTTATTTATTTAACCAACCACCAAACCATTACAACGTTAAATCTAAATCTTTATCAACGCGTCGCGTTGACATAACAATTCACCGGGAAACCCAAACACATTATCCTAGGCTAGTGGGACTTAGCCGTTAAGTTAAGCTGCATCTTCTCGGTCAGGCAGCTTCGTCTTCCGTTCGTATCGTGCATATTAGATGCCTATCTGTCAATCGTTCTTCATCATCAATGTGAATTAGATGCCTACCTATCAATCGTTCTTCAACCTCAAGGTGAGTTCATAGCCCCACGTTTTACTTGTTTTACATATATTTTTGGGGTGAGAACATGCTTGTGCAAATCTGTTTGCAAACTCAATTACGTGGTCGATTACATACGTGTTTACATGAATGTTTACAAATACATTTACATGATTGATTACCTGTTTGGTTTACATACTCATTTATATATCTCGCGAGGAGATACAATACTTGGTTACACTTATGAACTCGTTTTGGAGTAAGAAATATATGCATGGGTTTTTATAATTGGACGCAAGTGGTTAATTTTCATGATATGATTACGTGTTTGCCTAAGTAGCGATAACCCAAATTGTGCCCACTATCATGAACTGTAAATCACCTGGAGGGTGAGCGCGAATGTTATAAATAGATCTATTGGGATTGACAATCCCCGTTCGGGTGATTAGCTATCACTGGGGAAACGAACGTATACCATGTCGAACATAGGATGTTGCGGGTGGTAACGGGGGAAAATATTCTTTCATATTGCCGTGTCCTTGGAGGGGACACCGGTAACGGGGGAACATATTCTTTTATTATATCGCCCGGTGTCATGAGGGAACACCTATTATGGGTACACTTTTACTGTGGCCTTGATAAAGTGCATACAAACAGTCTACGTCACAGTTCATGAACTTAAAGTAATGGTAATCATGGTTTTATACACACTTGAATAAAGTAGCAATATATATTTTGGATAATTGTGATCCAACTTTGACACGTACATTTTGGGACTATTTGGGGATAGAAATGGTCTTGCATATTTTACAGCTAATTGATTTCTAAAAATCATACATACATTTTTGGAAGGACTTTTAAGAATCAAATGTCACACAATTATTTTATGATACTGAATGGAGACAAGTCATTAAACGTTTTTATATGACACTGTAATGATACAGTGGGCAGATACACTTATTGAAACTGACGTTTGTATTTACAGAAACCTATGAACTCACCAACTTTATGTTGACCTTTTTAAGCATGTTTTTCTCAGGGAAATTATATGCTCGAATTCTTGAAGGCATTGGATCTATACATTCAATCATTTACCCATTATGATGCAATATTGGACCATGTATATAAAAATTCAAGATTTTGATAAATCAAACGAGATTGTTTTAACAAACGACACATTTAGGTCGTTCGCGTTGTATCTAGCGCTGTGTATTAGAAGTAGCACCCCATGTGTATTCCCTGCATGTTGTATTTTTGGGGTGTTACAGATTGGATCATGAGCAATGCTATAGAGACTAGGTTGCATATTTTACCCTATACTATAACCGTTTTCACAAACATTGCATCAAAACAAACACTTTTTTCAAAGTGCATACAGACCTACTTGCTTATGTGCTTACATTACGTGTGATATAGTGCTTACGTGGCACACATAATAATATATATATGACCTATGCATTCCTTTCCGCGTAAATCTGTACGCTTATTTAATATAAAGTTATTATATAACTATCATATATTTTTAAGACATTGTGGGTTGCACGATGGTCTCATTCTACTCGTCAGACATTGTGAGTTATACAATGGTCTCATCTTGCTTCTCAGACATTGTGAGTTAAACAATGGTCTCAATTATACCTCAGACATTGTAAGTTGTACAATGGTCTCATCTTGCTTCTTAGACATTGTGAGTTGCGCAATGGTCTCATTTCGTTCTCCAGACATTTGTAAAGTATAAACAATGTTCTCTAAGGACATTAATTTTCTTCGTAAGCTTTATATTATATTGTACTACACGAAGATCGTTATAATTTTTGGTTACATGGGATTATGATAAAAAATCTAAGTATTAACAAATCTTGTATAAGGCGGGCTTGAATAAGAGATTACTATGATAATTGCATTTTAACTGGTTCATAGATGACTTTTACCTGGTTTACTCTAACCGAGTACTCATTACCCTACCGAACACTATGTTGATCTCCCTGGCAGTTTTACACCCAGTCTTCCCAAAGACGAGTTTTGGAACACCTCGTACCCATACTCTTAAAGCACAAGCATCGTCATGTCACATCACCTCTTGAAGGTTAATGAGAGTACGCGATTGAACCTGAATTATTAAGTAGAGGTATTATGATTCTGTTTTATTTAAAAGGATTGGGAAAAACGCCCCCCCTCTTTTTTTATTTTTTTTCATTTAAATAAATAAATTATAAATCACCGAACCATAAGTTTATCAATTGATTATTTACATAAATTAGGACGCTTCTTTATGCAAATAATGAATTATAAATGAGTGGGCTTAATGGTATCCGATATAACACAAGTATGAACCTAAATTCGAAAATCGCCAGAATCTGTTGAAAAGGGTCTAGAAACACAATCGTGTTCTACCACTCGGCAGAATCTTAAGGCCCTCCTTGGACTAACTTATCTCTTCTGTGAGTTATTACTCTTCCGTTTGCTAATCCCTCCGCATCCATAGAACTTTCGTGGAATCTAACGAGACTTGTTTACAACACACATGAGCTAATGGAGCTGATTCATCGAACTAACGACTGAGTACCATAATCCACCGATTATCGCATAAGCTCTCTCGCGAGCTCCTCTCATTTATTAAACTTTATTCTGGGGATATTGTTTCTCGGAGGGTCCTCACCCTCTGCATCCCATCACCGTTTATTATAGTCATCGTCGTTATGGTTGCTGTTATTGGGTCCTGGAGTGAGCCAATGATTGATACGAAACTTTATCAACTAGTGATGAAACCTACCTTGAACACGAAAAGCCTATGCGATATAGCATGTGAGTTAAATTATTTCATTGCAGACCAATCGTACTACCAATTTAATTCATATACTATTTAGTACGTGGCAAGTAATTTAATTATCATCAAACATTACGGATATGCAAAACGAGAACTCTTTCTTAAGACCTTTATAACTTTTATATGATGTAACCATGCACTACCTTTCTCCTTTGATTGTTACACTATTAAAGAGGGATTTCTTCATAAAGCGTTTATACTCAATTGTAACCTTGAATAAACATGTTCCCTAAGATACCTTTCTAATGGATTTCGGATCTCCTGTCCAAACCTAGCCGAAAATTAGGTATATTAAGAGGTGTCGAAACACCAGATATTGCTGAATAAAGTTATCAGCGTCATGTTCAACTGGTTTAGTAAATCTTAAGTCATTTCTTAGACACGCTAAGCGGATAACACAAATTTAATCTCGGGACGAGATTTCTTTAAGGGGTAGGTACTCAGTGAGTACATCCGAGAATTTTCGAATTTTTAAGATAACTATTTTACCCCTTTGACTTTTAGGTCTGGCTTGACAAATATTCGAGTAAAAGGATCATTTTACGGACAAGTTTATCGGAAATATACAAAATAAATAATAAACGTTTTAAATAAATTTTATAAAACGTTTACGAAAAGTAGTCGAGTGAATACTCATTTTTATCAGAAAATTGATTCGGAAAACAATGGTGCAAGTTTCAAGAGTTGAATCATCCGTTAAGTCGCTCAAATGAGTCCCGAACCGCTTTTATCAAAAAGTATATGAAAAAGTTACAAAATGAACCCCATACTATTTGAACTTGTCACTTTAGTTTATATATAAATATAAACTTATAACAAAAATTTCATTTCCATCTCAATATATACCCACACAACATATAAACACTCTCTCTTCTCTCCCCACCTTCCCCCACCGCCGTCCACCCTGCTGCCTCCGGCCACCACATTGCCGCCGCCGAAAAACTTTTCCGGCGGACTTTTCCGGCCAAATCCAAAAATGCTCCTCTTCACCGGATCTAACCAATCCCCTACCTCACTCGCGGCCACGCGCCGCCATCCTTTCTCCGGCCGCCATGGCAGCCGCCACTACTGTCACCATAACACCACACCACCACTGCTAACACCACCGCCATTATCATCATCTCGTCGTCGTCATCATCATACCACCATCACCTCAGCCGTACCCACCAGGGTGCGCACGGTTGTCAGGTCAAGCCCACAAAGGGCGGGTTTGTTCTGTGGTGAAAACCCCCACGAGGGTGGTTTTGTTCAGTTTGGTACAAGAAACCAAGGGTGCGTCGGTTACTGTTCACCGCACCAAGGGTGCGTGTGGTTTTTAATATCAACCCAAGAAAGATGCGTTTGGTTTTGTATAATAACAATAGGGTGCATTTGGTTTCGAATATGGCACCAGGGGTGCGTTTTGATTTTTATGCACCAAAGGGGAGTGCGTTTGGCTTAACAGCCAACCACCAAAAGGGTGCGTTGGGGGTGGTAATAAAACAAAGGGGGTGTTTGCTGTTCGATTCAGCCGACAAGGGTGCGTCGGTGTTGCGTTTTCAGCCGGCTAGGGTGCGTGGGTTTGTGTCTTCAGCCGGGTAGGATTGACTCAAAAAGGGGTGTTGTCGGGTTGGGTTTTGCGCCACCGCGGGCGTGTTTGAGTGGCAAAGTCAACCCGCATAGAGTGCGTGTGGTTTAACTAAACGTGTAGGGTGCTTTTGAATGTGGTTCGCAGCGGTGCATTTGACTGTTAAGAACGACCATAGGCTGTGTTTGTTTGGTATTTGCACCAGCGTAGGGTGCGTTCGGTTGTAAAATAAGCACCGAGGGGTGTTTAGTGGTGTTTGTTTCGGTATAAACCACCACCACAAGGGGTGTTGTTTTCGGTGACAGCCCACCCCAAGGGTGCGTTTGGTTGATGTTTACAGCCGCAAGGGGTGTTTGATTGTTCCACCACACCGGGTGTGTTGGGTTTATTTTTATAAACACCACAAGTGCGTTTGGTTGTAATAAATACCCAAGAAAAGGGTGCGCGGGGTTTGTTAAGATCAGAAAAGGGTGCGCGTGGTTTGTTGTAAATAGTCAAATAGGGTGGGTTCGTTGGGTTTATAATAGTTAGGGGCGTTTGTTTTGACGGTGGCATTTGTTTTGACGGTGGCAGCCACCACGCGGGGTTGCTGTGGGTGGCAGCCACCGCCCTAAGGGTGTGTTGGTTGGCTGTGGGTTTCACCACAGCGGGGTCCGTTTGGTTGGTAGCAAATTAGGGTCTGTTTGGTATTATGGCAGCCAAACGGGGGTTGTTTGGTTTGGGTGGTCTCGCGAATTAGGGGGCGTTCGGTTGGATAATGGTACAAAAGGAGGGGTATGGTTTAAGCGAGAGTCATGACGGACGTGTTTGGTTTAGCGAAACAACGAGGGTTCGTTTGGTTTATATATATCAAAACAACAAATGAATATAACATAAGGTTTTGAAAATATTAAAACCTGATATATAAATGGTGGTTAATGGTTAATTTAAATGAAATATTTATTAATTTGGTTAAGTTTAGATATATATATATACCAAACACATTATCCTAGACTAGTGGATCTTAGCCGTTAAGATTAGTTGCAACTACTTGATGGAGCCGTTTCGTCTTCCGTTCGTATTGTGCATATTAGATGCCTATCTGTCATCGTTCTACATCATCGAGTAGTTTCATAACCCTCGCTTTCAATCTTTTGAATGTTATAAAACCCGCGAGGGGGATACATGCTTGGTTACAAATGCATGTTTACATGTTTTGATTACAAATTGGTCACATAATCTTTTTACATAGCTCGCTAGGGGATAAATTACTTGACTTTCATTTTTGGTCACAAATAATGTACTTTCATTTGAAAGGCTTACGATTAGCTTAAGCGGATTGAACTGATGACCAAAACGGTACTGCCCGGGGGTTCTTGGATGGGACACCGGTAACGGGAGTACATATTTTTACTTTACTGCCCGGGTGTTCTTGGAGGGGACACCGTAACGGAGTAGCCTATTTTTACTTTTACGCCCCTGCGGTGTGTTCCTGAGGGGACACCGTACGGAGTATATATTCTTTACATCACTACCCGGTGGATCTTGGAAGGGGACACCAGTGATGGGTAATATATAAGTCTACTTCACAGCGTCATGACTGTAAATCACTTAGATGGTTGAGCGCGAAATGTTATGAAAAATAGAACTATTCGGGTGTGACCCCTGTTCGGTGAAATCTATCACTGGTAACGGAACGTTATCGCGTGAGACCACGCGAATGAAATAAAAATAATTAGATCATTCGGGAATTGACAATCACCCGTTCGGGAGATTAGCTAACACTAGGTAAACAACGTTTATAGACATTCGGATTACGACTGGATGGGACTACAGGCCCCAACATATGCATTGAACCTTACTGTTATGATTAGTGCATCAGTTTCATGACCTTAGATAATTGTAATCATTGTATATGCTTCACATGGATATTTACTGTGCCTTGAATAAAGTGGCAATACATACTTGAAACATTTTGGTGACATTAAATTGGTCATGCATTCCTTATAAATCTTTGGGATAAGATTGGTACTTTTGGTGACATTAAATTGGTCATGCATTCTTTATAAATCTTAAGAATCAGATGGTACTTTTTGGTGACATAAAATGTGTCGTGCATCATTAAAATCTTTAGGATTTTTACATGGTACGTGTGATGACACGGTGGACAAATTACATTCATTTGAAACTTACATTCATATAAACTAACCAATGAACTTCATCAACTTTATGTTGACCATTTAAGCATGTTTTTCTTAGTGATATAGATACTTGGCTTACTTGAAGTGCATTGGAGTCTTTACATTCAAGTTTTTCATGGTGATGCAATTATGGGACAAATGTTATATCAATTTCAAGGAAATCAACGAGATTATTTTTCAAACGACACATTTAGAGGTCGTTCTCTTGTATCTAGCGCTAGTTATATGAATAGCACCCCAAGTGGTATTACCGTTCGTTGTATTTTTTAGGGTGTTACGGATTGGTAATCAGAGCACTGTTATAGAGAACTAGGTTGCAATATTTTTTACCCAGACTATAACCGTTTTCACAAACCATTGCATCCACATCAAACAATTTCAAAGTGGAATACACTCTACTTGCTTATGTGCTTATATACTGCTGCATTAAGTACTTACATATATGTAATATATATGCTTACATCTTTTGCGTATATCGCACGTTTATTTATATAAGAGTTATTTATATAAATACCAGAGCATTTCTTAAGACATTGTGAGTTGCACAATGGTCTCAATTATACCTCAGAAACCATTTTTTTGGGTTGAAAGTTATACAATGGGTCTCATCTAACTTCTTAACATTGTGAGTTGCACATGTCCTCATTTCCGTCTCAGACCATTGTAAGGTTAAACAAAGGTCCTCTAAGAATATTATTTTCTTCATAAGCTTTTTATACAATATCGTACTACAACGAAGACCGTTTAATTTTTGTTACATGTAATTATGTAATGAAACTATCTAAGTATTACAAGCCTTGATGGCGGGACTTGTAATATAAGATTGGATTTGAAATTGATTATGTAAACAAGACCCTTATTAATTTTTGTTTACATGGAATTATGTATGAATCTAAGTATTACAAGTCTTGTATGGGCGAGACTTGTAATATAAGGATTGATATGATAACAATAGATTGCAATGTAAACAAACCCGTCCAACAAGTTTCTGTTTACCATGGAATTAAAATGATAATGAAATCTAAGTATTACAAGTCTTGTATGGCGGACTTGTAATATTAGGATTGGTATGAATAATTGCTAGTAACAAAGCCCGTCACAGTTCTGTTTACATGGGATTATGTATAAATCTAAGTATTACAAGTCTTGTATGGGCGGGACTTGTAATAGGAGGATTTATATGATAATTGCTATGTTGACTGGTTCATCGAGACTTTTACCTGGTTTACTCTAACCGGGTACTCATTACCTATCTTGAACTCTAGGTCGATATTATTGGGTAGTTTTACTCCCTGTCTCCGAAGACGAGTTTGGAACACTCGTCTCATACTCATTAGAGCACATGCATCGCAAGACATCCCATCACCTTATTTATTTGAAAGTTATGTGGGTACGCGTATTGCATCGGGAATTATTAAGTAGGATGATTTATAATCTGTTTATTTAAAAGGATTGGGACGCCTCTTCATTTAAATAAATAAATTATAAATCCCCGAACCATAAGTTTATAGATTTATCATTTACATAAATTGGGACGCTTCTTTATGCAAATGATGAATTATAAATGAGTGGGCTTAATGGTATCCAATGTGAGACGAGTAAGAACATGAACTCGATAATCACCGGAATTCGTTATAAAGGTCTAGAAACACAATCGTGTCTTACTACTCGGCAGAATCTTAAGGCCTCACTTGGAACTACCTTATCTCATTCTTAAGTTGTTACTTTTGCCATTACGAATCCTTGCGATCGTAAACTGTTTGTGAAGCTAACCGACTTGTGCACACTTGAGCTAATGGAGCTGATTCATCGAACTAACGACTGAGTACCATAATCCGCCGTCTATCGCATAAGCTCTCTCGCGAGCTCCTCTCATTTATTGAACTTTATTCTGGGGATATTGTTTCTCGGAGGGTCCTCACCCTCTGCATCCCATCACCATTTGTCATAGTTATTGTCGTTATGGTTGCTGTTGTTGGGCCCTAGAGCGGTCCCAGCTTGTACGACTTTATCCAATAGGTAATGCAACCCCCCTTAAACTAGGTAAACACCTATCGACGAAATAGATAGTCGGATTATTCATTTTGGACCACTAGTACGAAGACTTAGGTCGCGATACATCCTAGTATTACCAAGTGAGTTGAATACTTACAATCCTTTAGGCGTGGTGATTCCTGCAACACTTATTCTGAGCAATCGGTCATAGGCGTGGTGGTTGTGGCGATTCTCTTCGGTGGCATTCTAAATTTAAATCACAACAATGCAATACATGTGGGATTTCAAACGATCGCAACGCAAGGGAGAGATATAACAGCATTGAGTCATAAGATCTGTAATGATATATTTTGAGATACCCATTTTGATGGATTAAATATCCTGGACAAACCTAGCCAAAATTTTTGGTAGATTGAGAAGTGTAGAAACACCGAATTTTGCTGAATAAGATGTTATCATGCGTCTTTTTAGAACGATTTATTAAACTAAGTTTTTCCTTGGTTACACAATCGATAACACAAATTTAAATCTTGGGAAACATTATTTCTTTAAGGGGTAGGTAGTGTAACATCCGAGAATTTTTGAAATTTTGAATGACGATTTTAATCTTTGACTTTTCGAGTCTGACTTGACTTTTGACTTTTGGTCTTTTATTTTCACATAAAAGCGATTACCGCGTAACCGGTAATTTTTCGGAACATATTTAAAGGAGATATATGTTATTCCTAGGTTGATTTATCAAAAACGAGCAGCTAAATCACGTTTTCATTATTCGGACTCTAAAGCAATTTGATGTAAAACGACATTCCTGACAACTTTTTAGTTTTGACCGAGACCCGAAAACAGTCAGAAGGTGACTGAAATGCCCTCGCAAGATTTTAGAATCAAGGACGAGTACCGGCACAAAAATAATTAAATTACATTTAATTATCACGTTTTATTAAATAAGAATATTTAATAAATTATTTAACATTTTATTCAGTGACGTTTGTTGAAGACGCAAATATTCGAGTAAAAGGATCATTTTACGGACAAGTTTATCGGAAATATACAAAATAAATAATAAACGTTTTAAATAAATTTTATAAAACGTTTACGAAAATTAGTCGAGTGAATACTCATTTTTATCAGAAAAATGATTTAGAAAACAATGGCGCAAGTTTCGTGCGTTGAATCATCCGTTAAGTCATTCAAACGAGTCCCGAACCGATACTTATCAAAACTATAATAAAAACTTACACTTTTAACCCCATACTATTTGAACTGTCACATCTTTAATATATACATACAAAGAATATATATATATATAATATATATAGATATATATATGATATATAATATATATATATATATAATATATAACATAAATAAGTTATATAATTAATTTTCATTCCCATTTCATATATACACACACATACTCGTCCATCACTCACTCCCTCTCCTACTTTTTCCGGCCACCGCCGGCCACCACTCAGCCAGCCGCGAAAAACTTTTCCGGCGGATTTTTCCGGCGAACACCAAATGTGTTCCTCTTCTTCCGATCTACCCAACCCCAAAAACCTACACCACTTGCCCCACGCACAATATTTCCCCCTCCCCCACCGTTGTCTTAGCCGTCATCACCATCACCATCACAACTCGTCCATTCACATGTCCATAACTACACCACACACACCATCGCAAATGGTGCGTTCGGTTTTTGGTTGTTAACGCCACAGGGGGTGTTTGTTGCGTGAAACCACCAAGGGGGTGCGTGGTTTAGCAGGTTCACAGTAGGGTGCGTTTGCAGTTGGACAGACCATGGGGGTGGCACCACGAGGTGCGTGAGGCGGTACATCCACCCGAAAGGAAGTGTTGTTGGTTGTGGTTCCCGGGTCAGCAGCTAGGGGTGTTTGTTTTTGGTTATTAACAAGATTAGGGTGCGTTTGGTTCGGTTATAAAAACCACGCAGCGGGTGGCGTTTGGTTTCGGGTCAAACGGATTAGGGTGCGGTTGTGGTTTAGCATAGAACAAGACAAGGAGCGTATGGTTATTGTGACAGAAATAGGTGTGTTGGGTTATGGTTATTAACACCAAATAGGGTGTTTTGGTATAAGAGAGGGACACAAAGGGCTCTTTGTGTGTTTTAGAGAGGACAACAAAAAGGGCCGGTTTGGTTTAGAGAGGACAACAAAAAGGGCGTTTGGTTTAGCGAAACAACAAGGGTTTGTTTGATTTATACCTTGACGAATAATCATAACACGAGATATATAAATTATAAACCGGATATACAATGGTGGTTAAATGGTTAAACGAATATGATATTTAATATTTTGATTAGTTTAGATATAATAACAATATATATATATATATATATATATATATATATATATATATATATATATATATATTATATCTAAAACACGCGGGCATTTGAAATATTGAAACACGCGAATATTTTGCAATATATATCGATTAAGGGAAAACGTTAGATTTTATAAGTATGGAAAACGTAGAGTTTTGCGAAAATGGAAAACGTTATATAAACAGGAAAGTCATGATGAAATTTTATATAAATTTCCATAATTATTAATGGTTCACTAAAACTGCTATCCTTTTTAGAAACCGATAAAAGGACTATGTTATATTTTAAAGATATATCAAAATATAACTACATCATAACCTGACAACGGACGAAAACTATATTTTTACAATGAGATAACTATTTAGACACGACCCGTCGATGAAACGAAACATGATTTATAAAATATTAATTTATATTTTATAATGGTTATAAACTGTTACAAACATGGTTTGATTAATTCATAACGTTAAGACATGTGTCAACCTTTGTACAAAACCTTTTCATTAATTAAATGGTTGTCAAACTAATTGGTTTAATTAATTATTCACACTTATTATATAATACCTGCAAGGTATTATATACTTTTCATTAATCTTTGGATTGATTGTCTTTGTTATATAATTCACGGTAGGAATTATATAAGGGTTATTTTTCATATGTAATATATAAAGAATATATATTACACACTTAGCGTATATTTTCAATTTATTTATTTAACCAACCACCAAGGTATTACAACTTTAAATCTAGATCTTTTATCAACGCGTCGCGTTGACATAACCATTCATCAGGAAACCCAAACACATTATCCTAGACTAGTGGATCTTAGCCGTTAAGATTAGTTGCAACTACTTGATGGAGCCGTTTCGTCTTCCGTTCGTATTGTGCATATTAGATGCCTATATGTCAATCGTTCTTCATCATCGAGGTGAGTTTCATAACCTCGCTTTTCAATCTTTTGAATGTTTATAAACCCGCGAGGGGGATACATGCTTGTTTACAAATGCATTTACATGTTTGATAACAAATTTGGTCACCATATTCTATTAACATAGCTCGCTAGGGATATAATACTTGACTGCATTTTTGGTCACAAATAATATGTACTTTACTTTTGAAAGGATTACTGATTAGCCTTACGCGGGATTGAACTGAAGGCAAAACCGGTATTGCCCGGGTGTCTTGGAGGGGACATCGTTAATGGAGAGTACATATTTTAACTTTACTTCCCGGTTGTTCCTTGGAGGGGGAACACCGGTAACGGAGTAACCTAATTTTACTTTACGCCACGGAGTTTGTTCTGGAGGGGACACCAGATAAGGAGTATATATTCTTTAAATCACTACCCGGGTGTTCTTGGAGGGGACCCTGTGATGGGTATATATAAGTCTATGTCACAGCGTCATGAATTTTAAATCACTTGGAGGGTGAGCGCGAATGTTATAAAATAGATCTATTCGGGATTTGGATCCCTTTCGGGAGATAATCTATCACCGTAACGAACGTTATGCGTGATGGTCTACGCGAATGATATAAAATAAGATCTATCGGGATAACAATCCCCGTTCGGTGATTAGCTACACTAGTAAACGAACGTTAATAACATGTCGGATAAACGATTGGATAGACTAAAGGGCCCCCAACAAATACATAAGAACTCTTTACTGTTATATTAGTGCATCATTTTCATGAACTTAGATAATTGTAACATTGTTTTAATACTCACTGGATATTTACTGTGCCTTAAATAAAGTTGCAATACATAACTTGAAACATTAATGATCCATGCATTCTTTATAAATCTTTAGGAAAGATTGGTACTTCGTGACATTAAATTGGTCATGCATTCTTTAATAAATCTTTAGGATAAAGATTTGGTACTTTTGGTGACATAAAATGTGTCGTGCATCTTTATAAATCTTTGGGATTTTTAACATGGTACTATGATGACACAATGGACAAATACATTCATTTGAAACTTACATTCATATTTAAACTAACCTATGAACTCACCGCGCGCAGAGACGCAGTGAGAGCGCGCTGTTTCATATGCATGTTTTTTCTCTAGGTGATATAGAAAACTTGGCTTACTTGAAGTGCATTGAGTCTTTACATTCAAGTTTTCTGGTGATTCAATGATGGGACAAATGTTATATCAATTTCAAGGAAATCAACGAGATTATTTTTCAAACGACACATTTAGAGGTCGTTCTCTTATATCTAGCGCTGTGTATTATGAAAGTTGCACCCTAAGTGGTATTCGTGCGTTGTGAATTTTGAGGGTGTACATACTTTCCCTGTTTTCACCGTCAAGGTCAAGTGAGTCTACTAGTTTAAGGAAATCCTTAAGGTGTTGGTTTGGATCCTCGGACAGAAGTCCGTGGAATGATCATCCGTTTTGCACCAACCGGATGGTGTCGAATCGAATAGGTACCACGTTGTTCCCTACGGGGAGCTCGATGGTATTCCTATAGCCTTCGTGGCTAGGTTTAGAGTAGTCTCCTAGAGTGCGGATAGAATTCTCGTCTCCCATGGTGGTTGACGAGAATGAGTTACGAAACAGATAACAAAAAAGAACAGATAGACTACGAGAAAGGTATTATGCGGAAATTAAATCTTACTTGAAATGATTCAAGAAAGTAGAACTAAGCTAAACTATGATCAAAATCTAACTATTTCCCACGCAGCGGCGCTAAAAACTTGTTGCGGTTATCGTAAGGGACTTCTACAAGAAGTTTTACAACTCCCTAGGCAGTGTACTTAATCGTTGTAGTGTAGTATAGGCAAGACTCGGGGGTTATTATTATTCTCTAGGGGAATAGGTTAGGAAGGCGTGATCATGGTCTAACAGAATTCTAGGGGTGTAGAGAAGATTATTTTTGTATTTTTATGTTTATAGGAAAACGGGTAAAATCATATATTTGAGAGGTTTGTTGGTTTTAGCTATTAAACTAAATAATAAACTACGCTAATGGTGATAACAATATAATAAAAGATTATGTTCATTTAATCATGTATTACTCCCTAGATTCCTTCTCCTAGTGTTGTTGCTTTGTCACACTTGTGATGATCTATGTAATTATTTCCTAAATCATGAATGAATTACACGAACCTGCCGTCTATTTAATATTCTGTTAAGGCAACGCACAAGTAAGGTAGTATGAAGACTATTACAAGGCCCCTAAGAGTATATTAAATGCATTTGAAATATATTAAGAGTGGATCAACCATATAAGGGGCAAGGTAGTATGAAGACTGTTACCCGATGGTATCCTTTCTACACAATCATGTTTTCCTAGACATATCAACAGCGATACAGACAAAAGCTAGTTTTTTAAGACCTAACTGCATATTTATCACAAGAAGCAACACCACTAAGATCTACATTCTAGGTTTCATACAATCATAAATAAACACAATAGAAGGTTTAGCCAAGCATGTTAAAGATAAAGCAAGAACAGTAATGAATCAAATAACACATAGACATATTGAATGATTAAGATAGTCTTACTTAATTAAAACATGAATTGAAAGAAGTACAATGGGGTTTTGAGGCCCTAAAATCGTCCCTAACAGCTGCTAAACAAACTAGAGTTCGTCCCTTTCTTTTACTCTAAAGTTACACACTTAAAACACTAAAAACGGATTTGTATATATAGGAAAATTGCTGTGACGGCTTTGCGTTTTAATCATGACGTCGTCACGAGTAGAATATTCTAGATCTTGGGCTGGTTCGTGCGAGCTGACACCATCGTGAAATGTTGTGACCCCGTCATGGTGGGAATTATGATGGCGTCACGTTTATTTTGTGACACCGTCTCCAGCCTCTGAGTAGAAATTCTTAAGAGATGTTGGTGTAGGTCCGTAGTCTTGTTCGTTTCTTCTCCAAATGAGCCCAAGTCACGTGTATTTCCTCCAAATGCCTTCCAAATGCTGAATACCTAAAAAGGAACAATTAAATACCTATTTTGGGCATAAATGCACAATTTAGAGGGCTAAACGACCTCAAAAAGTGTATAAAATGACACGTCATCACTCCCTTTGGCATGTGAATCATGGCTTCAAGGAATGGCAGATTGATGTGAATTTGCTTAAAGATTGAGAGAAGCCGCTCATCCTCGTCATCCTTTTTCTGCTTCTTTAAAAACGTACCAAAAAGATAAAAAAAAAATTATTAATAATGTACAAAAATAAAATATTGGCCGATAATAATCATAAAAATAAAACAAAAAAAAATAAAAAAAATAAAAAAATAAAAAATATTTGCAAAATACATCCCTGTGGTTTTTTTTACACAATACATCCCTCGTGAGAAGATAACGGAAAAATATTTGCATCGTTCGTCCTCAAGGATGTATTGTGGCAAACATTTGCCTAACGAAGGATGTATACTGCTAATAGTTTCTGACAAGGATGTATTATGTGAGAAAGTTGAAACCACAGGGATGTATTTTGCAGTTTACTCAAAAAGATTTGGTTGACAAAACCATATATCTAACTAAAATTTTAGTACTTGGACGGCCTTGATGAAAAAGGTTACATTATCCCTTAATTAAAATTTTCCATCATTGTTCCATTCAAAAATTGTTTCGACTCAACTGTAATTCCTGTAAAACACAATCTGTTTTCATTATTCTTCGCCGTATTAACAAACTGTTTTCAGTTCCACATGATAATAAATTTCATGTAGCAATAGTATTGTTTCATTCATGTTTCATTTTTGACATTTAAACAACCTTTGACAATTAAAAGTGAACTTTGAGTCCATGGGATGATGCTATTCTCACTAAAATGTTATCAAAAACAACACTTGTTATCTTACACCCTTTTTACCCGCATGGAAAAATAAGTAATGTCCGTTTACAAGCTTTGGACATTCAACGGGAATTTGTAGCTCAGCCAATTACAGGGATGAAGCCAGGACCAAATAAGACCGGGTGCACAAATATTTTTTAACCGTAATATAATAGAGTTAAAAAGTGAATTAAAACGAAGATTTCATTAAAACGGTAAGACTATAAACACATTTGGATGGACCAGATGCATTTATGATACATTTGGGCTGAATTTCTGTGGCAGATTGGGCTGAAATTCGCATGGTCACTCGGAAACAGCCCAACGGTCAAGACTCGTTGCTTTGCTATGAGCCCTATCAGTTTTGGGCCTTTCGGAGTCGTTTGGGCCCTAAAAATGGCGTTTTTCTATTTTTAGGCTTTATTTTGGACATAATCAATTATGTTTTGTATGAGATTTTGTTTCCTTTTTATTTAAAACTTATCCTCCTTTATAAAGACAATTTTTAGGGTTGTCTCAGCAATTTTTGAAAAACCTACAAGTTTATTAAATAAAAGAATTTCTCATTTTGAGAATTTTGGATTAGTTCTTGTGTTTGTGTGGCTTGTTTTTTATATTCGATCTGCATTATTTGGTATCAGAGCCTTTAGGTGATCATGTACACCCGTGGTAGAAAGAAAGCTGAGGCGGAACCAGCACCTCCTGCTCGTGATCCTCGTGATGTAGAGACGATTGAAAGGTTGCAACAGCGGATCCAAGAACTCGAGCTCCAGCAATTACAGCCGGACTCACCGGCAGAAGAGGCGAAAACTGAGCCCAACGTCTGGGACGATGAGCCAGTGGACCTCAATCCTTTTGGCGGAAGAAAACATAGGTATGTTAATCGTCTTTATCAACCTCGTCGTAATGATCATGCTGTAGATCGCGACGATAGATATAGCGATGATCCTATTCGCAGTCTGGGATTGAAGATTGAGATCCCTGAGTTTATAGGTAAGGTTCATCCGGATGATTTTATTGACTGGTTGAGTACGGTTTAATGGGTGTTTGATGTGCGGGATAAACCTGACAAGCTGAAAGTAAAACTCATGGCCATCAAGCTTCGATAACATGCTTCGTTATGGTGGGATCATGTTAATAAGAGGCGACGAATTGAAGGGAAATCGAAGGTTGAGACTTAGGAAAAGATGAAGAAACTAATGAAGGCTAAGTTTTTACCAAAAAATCATCGTCAAGAGGCTTTTCTTGACTATCATAATCTGTCCCAACAGAACATGACTGTGAAAGAGGTTATCAATGAGTTCGATAAGCTTCGTATAAGGTGTGATGTAGTTGAAGAAGAAGAGCAGGTTGTCGCACGGTTTTTAGGAGTCCTTAAGCCTGAGATTGCTGATATTGTAAGTCTTCAAACTTATTGGACCTATACGGATATTTATAAGTTAGCTTTAAAGGTTGAAAAACAGATTAAGGCAAAGAGTAAGGGTTCCACTAGTCGTTTCACCCCACCTACATCGCTCCCCCTACAACACCTAAAACAGTACCTAAAGCCACCACCCCCACAACCTCGGCTGCAGGTAATACCAGAGAACATGTTGACAATGCCCCTCGTTGTTACGAGTGTGGTGGGCTTAGGCATTATGCACATGACTGTCTAAATCTGAAAACACTGGCCTTCGTACCTAATGACGCAAGCCCAATTTATGATACCGATGCAGAACCTAAAGTAAATGAACCAAGTGATGAGTTGGTGTATCCTGATCGTGAAGAGGCATTGGTTATTCAGAGAGTCTTAAATGTGGCTGTTTCAAAATCCGATGATGATAATTCGTGGCTTCGTAACAATATTTTTAGAATCAAGTGTACTTCCAAGGGGAAAATTTGTGATATGATTATAGATGGGGGCAGTTGCGAGAATGTAGTTTCTACATATATGGTTGAGAAGTTGGGAATGAAGACAGAAGACCATCCTAAACCGTACCAGTTAACTTGGTTAAAAAAGAGAATACTGTTAAAGTCAGTAAACGTTGTCTTGTGCAGTTTTCTATTGGTAAGAGTTATAAAGATGAAGTGTGGTGTGAAGTTATACCAATAGATGTGGCTCACATTCTATTAGGGCATCCTTGGCAATTTGATAGGAAAACAAAACATGACGGGTTCTAAAACACTTACAGCTTTAAGAAGGATGGTGTGAACATTACCTTAGTTCCTTTTGATTCTCGTCAGACATAGGCAGAGGGTTCTAATTTATTTATGAAGAAGACTGTGTCACACCTAGAAAATTTCAGGTCAATATTTTAAACTTTTCCAATCATTATTTTTGACTTTTATACGTTATGTTTGAATCTGACAGTTTACCGAGAAGTTAACCCGCGTAAATCTGAAAAACATCATCGGACGCGTTTCGACTTCGGATTTTGATTAGTTTAGATATTATAAGAGTTATTTTATCTTTTCTAAGTATTTTGTAATTTACCATCACTCCCGGTATTTATTTTTGCGCTTTAACGTTTAAATTACGTTTTTCGCGCTTTTGATCAAACGGAACCCCGGAAACCCGAAATCTTTTCGTATAAACTTTAGTTATCGTCCATCTCATGTTCTTAAGTCAAAAATTTCGTTCACCCTCCCCTCTTTTTATATATTGGATGCCTAAACCAAACCAAATGCACCATAAGTTTTGAAATTAAATCAAAATCATCTTTTTTTTAATTTCCCATGCATGTGTATGAAAGTGACACATGAGAGGGTCTTTCTCATGCACATTTCCTCAAGATTAGACAAAAACATGTGATACTTACACACTTTGACCTCATTTGACCAACTCAAGACCAACTTATGCATCTAGTATGAACCAAGACTAAAATTTTTGAACCATAATGGTCCTTGTGGCCTAGTTTTATCCGAACCACACACACACACACACCCCTTTGGTGTGTGTTGGTCACTTATACACTACATGACAAGTCAAAAACCCTAACCACTTGGCTATTTAAGCATCTCATTCTCACACTTAGGGTTCATCTCATTTCCAAAGTCACAACAAGAAAATTTTCTCTCCCTTTTTCCTTTGTTCTTAGCCACGGCACACACACACCCTTTTAGGGTTTTCATATCTTTGATTTCTATCAAGATCCAAACATACAAGGTTTATTTATAAGAACATCTAAGGTGGTTTGAAGTAGTGACTCTTTGATTTAAAGGTTTTTCTTCAAGATCTAAACTAGGGTTTCAAGATTTGTTGTTGGGTTTTATAGATCTAGTGATTTTGGGTATAGATCTTGTGATTTCTCTACTTGTTCTTCATTCTTGTAAGTTTCTTGCATCTTTTCTTGTGGTTTACTTATATTCTTTCATATATGTTCAAGAACCATACATCCATATGTTGTGTTTTAAAATTTTGAAAGATTATAAAACAAGATTTTGTAAATAATGATGTTACTTTGTTTCACTAGTTAAATATCATGTTCTTGGTAAGATGAGAGTTGCAACAATAGAAATGAAGAGATTAGGTTAGTCTTAGGTGTGGTTTGTTGTGGTTTAGTTGTGAATGAGATTATGCTAGATTAAGCACTATTATGAAGTTTGGTGTGATTTTTGGAAGCGTTTGTGAAAAATGATATTGCTGATCCGAAATGGTTTTGAGCAACTTATGAATGTTTTCATTAGGCGTAAAAGTAGTTTTTGGATAGCTCGTTTCGAATAGATAGTTTTTCATATATTGCACACTAAAATCGGACTTAAAACGGCCAAGTTATAGCCAAATGAAACATTTTTTCGGCAAAACCAAATGAATAGTTGCTGATGTGAACAGTAAAATGGGTTTTCGGACACTTTTGAGATATTTTGAGCTTTTCAAACACTAGCGAAACATATAGTAACACATATATATTGATTAGTATCATTTAAAGACGTCGTTAACATATTTTAGGAAAAACGTTAAAGTTACTAAAAATAGTAAGTTTGGTAAATTTTAGCAAGATAGACATGGAAGTTAAATGTTTACATTTCTCTAGTGCACTTAAGGAAATATGGATTAAGCAAATATAGGGGACGATATTAACGTCCCAAAACTAAAAACTTTCCTAAAATAGAAACTTACTAAAAATAGTAATTTTTGGTTAAACGCCGAAACTTAACGAAAAACTATATGATTTTATTTCGTCATGATTTGATAATCAAACTAAAGCAAACACACATGGATGTCTTTTGGTGATAAACATATTGTGTAATTCTTGGCATACTTTCCGTGTTCCTAAGACGCGTTATTATTCTAGGTCGCGGCTAGAATTCTATATCATCTTTCATTTGCGTGAGTTATCATTTGCTCATCTTGCTAAGGTGTGATCATAGCCCCATGTTTTACTACTTTTACTTCACTATTTTGGGGTGAGAAACATTGCTTATTTTAAACTATAAAC
This sequence comes from Tanacetum coccineum, assembly GCA_026074375.1. Lineage (NCBI taxonomy): Eukaryota > Viridiplantae > Streptophyta > Magnoliopsida > Asterales > Asteraceae > Tanacetum > Tanacetum coccineum. The sequence continues at coordinate 27,130 of BQNB010037296.1, read as the reverse complement.
ACAGTTACTTTATGTTTCCTTTCCTGATTACGTGTTGCCTAAGTAGCGAATAGACCACTAATGCCCGAACTATCATCAATCGTCAATTGCTTAACCAACGGACTGGTTAGGTAAGCGCGAATGTTGTAAATAGATCTATTGGGACTAATTATCCCTATCCGTGTGAGTAGCGCTCACTACCCACGGGGCTCCCGATAAACGGATATATAACATGTCGAATTTTCAGTAGGTAATCTTGGTCGGATACCTTTAGGGCGATTAATTCTTATTTGGCATATAATATGCTTCCTTTTAAATTGAGCTTCGGTGTCATGAGCTTAGCGCAACAGTAAATTTCTTTTTATGTGAGGTTGTATCTCCTATAACTGTCACGTGTGTACTATGAACTTGTGGTCCACTTTTAATATTAAATTCAAACCTATGAATTCACCAACTTTATGTTGACGTTTTAACATGTTTTTCTCAGGTGCTTAGCTGTGGATGTCTTTGCTTGCTTTATGGTGTTGCCTTGAATTGGACTAATTTTCAAGAATTATTATTATCTATGTTAACATCGTTGTCAAACTTTAAAACCTTTATTCGCTTCCGCATATTATCTTTGGGCCTATGTAAAACTTTAACTATTTTAAATTAATGCAACGATGTTGGATTTTTAAACGTACCCTTAGAGGTCGTTCTTTGTATCTTGTGTGATGTATATTATGACGTCACACCCCCGGACACGTGTTTTCGACTAGGCAGATTGGTATTAGAGCCAAGGTTATAGAGAACCAAGTAGTATATTTAGGTATGGTCTATAACCAATATGTGATCCTACGTGTTTACTTGCTTACGTATATAATTACTATCGATAAGTACGCGAGTATTAATTATAATATTTTTCCATAATTATAATACGATTAATTTTGCCATGACTATATTTTACACCATATTTATTTTCTTCTGCATTACACGCATTGGCATGGTTTGATATAAAGGAGATTTATATAAACTTTTGCTTGTGAAGGTTATGGCAACTCCGGTTATTTCTATTTCTTCAGACGTATCAGTCGAGAGTGTGAGATCCTCTTTTCCGCGAATTATCCTTATCGATTCTATTTCTGTTGAGGCCCCGGTTGCACCGGAGGTGGGGGCGGCTGCAGTTGCCTCACCTGCCAGGGTACTCGAGCTTAGTACTCATTCATTGTTAGAGGCTGATCCATCAGAGAGTTCACCACCTCCCGTATCTGTAGCACCTATGGTTTCACCTTTTCTGTGTTCAGACGATTCAGAGTCATATACTGAGATACCCGAGAGGCATAGATACCCGAGAGGCATGTATCACCTACTACTTCTACTCCTAAAATCCCTACTGCTCCCATTTTACCTGCACCATCTGCTATTGTTGCACCATCATCTGAGTATCCACTTGCACCTGTTGTTTCCCCACCCGGGACTCGTCGACGACGAGCTATTCTTATCCAACCCAGGGAGGACATTCCCATTGGTCGACTTTACCATCCTTATCCTGGTGGGCCATGTAGGGCATTGACCGTAAGGAAGTCGGTTAGACCTTTACCTTCTCATCGTTTAGCATTGAGGTATACATCACATCACTTAGATAATCTTACTTCCGGATCATCATCGATTCATTCATCTTCAGATCATTCATCATCTGGGCATTCTATTTCGGGTCATTCTTTATCCGGACATACACCACCAGACACCACCGATGCTGATTCATCTACACCACTGAGATTTGTTCATCCATCACTTGCTAGGACTCCACGGTATAGCGAGGCTTATCTCTATTAGAGGTCTGCCCCATTATCTACCATGTATCCACTGACGACATCCGAGTCATTAGCTGGGGATTCTTCGACCGAGTCATCTACTGGACAATCTCGCAAGAGATGCAGGTCCCCTGCTGCTACCGTGACTTCACCTATCCATACTACGAGAGCTTTAGTTCCTTCCCGTGCTGATCTTCTTCCACCTTGCAAGAGGTTTAGGGATTCTATTTCACCAGAGGATAGTGTTGAGGAGGACATTAATATGGATGTGTTAGAGGACATTGAGGCTGATGCTACGGCTGTTGAGGTTGCAGTAGATAGGGATGTTGAGGCTAGGGTTGATGCATGTATTGATATGGAGGTCGATGTTAGGGATGATGTAGAGGACGAGGTTGAGTCTAGTGATAGAGGTACTATGGAGGTTGGAGTGGATGTGGTTACTAGGGTTGATATCCCTGATGATATGCTTATGCCCGATGCTGTAGAGCATTTAGAGCAGGTTGAGGAGGGTTTACAAGATATTTGTAGGCATGTTATGGAGATACCTCTTCAGAGGATAGAGGACATTGAGACATGACAGAGAGGGTTGGAGGCGAGGAGTTTGATTGCTGGTGGAGAGAGAGCTAGCTTACTTGAGCAGGTTGCGTCCTTGGAGAGGAGCAATGCGAGACTTCGAGGCACCATGATGATGGAGAGAGCGAGAGCCGATAGGTTTCGACGACTCGTGAGATTTATGTAGAGTGAGCTTAGGCAGATTCGTAGGTTCTGTTACTATGACATGATTCGATTTAGGAGATTGGAGACATTCGTTGTGAGGCGTTTAGGTTTTCGTCCATGATGTTGTGTATGGACTTTAGTCTAATAGTAGAACCAGTTGTTAGTAGTTTTAAAGTAAATCAAGTTCCCCATTATGGGTTAAATGTAACCGACTAATGTTTTTATATATGATATGAAAGGCTTGTTTTGATTCTCTCGCGTATTCATCTTTATTGTTATTTACTTGTTTTGGCAAAACATGTTCTATTGTATTTTCCTATATAAACCTTATATACCATTAATAGTGGCTATATCTCGTATCAAATCTTACCGTGTGATATGTCTTGTATTGTAGAACATGACTATCACTCGTTTTGGTATGACCCTGAAGGCAATCGAAGAACTCGTTAACCGACAAGTGGAAGAAGCATTGGCTGCTTATGAAGCGACCCGTGCCGCAAATGCTCTCAAGGCTGAGAATCAGAGCCAAAATGGCAGTGACAGTGATAATGGAAATGGTGGAGATGGAAATGGTAGAAATGGAGATGGCGGAAATGAAAATCCAAATGAGAATAATAGGGATGCTAGGCCTGTTGCTCAAGAGTATACCTACCAAGACTTCATGAAGTGTCAACCACTCAACTTCAAGGGATCAGAAGGAGTTGTCGGGTTGATAAGGTGGTTTGAGAAGATGGAAACAGTGTTCCATATCAACAATTATCCAGATAAATGGCAAGTCAAGTATGCTACTTGTACACTGTTAAACAATACACTAACTTGGTGGAACTCACATAAAAAGACTATTGGAGCTGAGGCTGCATTTGCCATGTCATGGAGAGAGCTCATGAAGCTAATGGCTGAAGTGTACTGCCCAATAAATGAAATTCAAAAGATGGAATCTGAGTTGTGGAATTTAACCGTGAAGAACAATGATTTAGCTGCTTATACTCATAGATTTCAAGAGTTGACTATGATGTGCACCAAGATGGTCCCCAAGGAGGAGGATCGGGTTGAGAAATTCATTGGAGGTCTCCCCGATAACATTCAAGGGAATGTAATTGCTGCTGAACCTAAAAGATTGCAAGATGCTGTTCGAATTGCTAACCACTTAATGGACCAAAAGTTGAAAGGATATGCTATGAAAAATGCTGAGAACAAAAGAAGATTGGAGGTCAATCAAAGAGACAACCGTGGACAGCAGCCACCATTCAAAAGGCCAAATGTTGGAGGTCAGAATGTGGCGAGAGCTTACACGGCTGGAAACAATGAGAGAAAACCATATAATGGACCGTTGCCTCTCTGCAACAAGTGTAAGCTTCATCATGAACGGCCTTGTACTGTGAGATGTGGGAAGTGTAACAAGGTTGGGCATTTGACCCAGGATTGTAAGGTCATGAATTCCACTACTTCCAATCAGAGAGGTCAAGTAGTGAATCAGAGGATTGTAACCTGTTTCAAGTGTGGAAGGAAAGGACACTACAGGAGTGATTGCCCAAAGCTGAAAGATCAAAACCGTGGAAACAAAGCTGGGAACAAGAATGATGTTGATGAAGCAAGAGGAAAAGCTTATGTGTAGGGTAGAGGAGACGTTAACCCCGATTCAAATGTCGTCAAGGATACGTTTCTTCTCAATAACCATTATGCTTCTATGATATTTGATTCTGGCACCGATAGAAGTTTTGTGTCAACTACTTTTAGTACTTTGCTTGATGTAACCCCCGATACCTTAAACGTTAGCTATGCTGTTAAATTAGTCGATAAATGAATTTCTGAAACTAATACCGTATTTAGAGGCTATACGTTAGGATTGTTAGGTCACCCATTCAATATTGACCTAATGCCGATAGAACTTGGTAGTTTTGACGTTACCATTGGTATGGATTGGTTAGCGAACCATCATGCGGTGATCGTTTGTGATGAGAAGATCGTGCGAATTCCCTATGGAGATGAAGTTTTGATAGTACAAGGTGATAGAGACGGAAAAGGAGTGAATTCGAAGTTGAGTATCATATTCTGCACTAAGACTCAGAAATATATTAAGAGAGGTTGCCCAATTTTTTTGGCACAAGTTACGAAGAAAGAAACCGGAGACAAGTCGAAGGAGAAGAAACTTAAGGACGTGCCGACTGTACGGGACTTTCTGGAGGTCTTTCCAGAAGATTTGTCTGGATTACCACCAACACGACAAGTTGAATTTCAAATCGACTTGGTCCCTGGTGTTGCACCTGTGGCACGCGCACCGTATAGATTAGCACCGTTAGAACTGCAAGAACTGTCTACTCAGCTACAAGAACTTTATGACAAGGGATTTATAAGACCGAGTTCCTCACCCTGGGGAACCCCGGTCTTGTTTGTCAAAAATAAAGATGGATCTTTTTGGATGTGTATCGATTACCGTGAACTGAACAAGTTGACTGTGAAGAATCGGTATCCACTTCCGAGAATCGACAACTTATTTGATCAGTTGCAAGGGTCAAGAGTCTACTCTAAGATCAACCTGAGATCTGGTTATCACCAACTTAAAGTTCAGGAGGAAGACATTCCAAAGACAGCATTTAGAACATGCTACGGTCACTATGAGTTTCAAGTGATGCCGTTTGGACTGACTAACGCACTGGCGATATTCATGGATCTGATGAATCAGGTGTGCAAACCGTACTTAGATAAATTCGTAATCGTTTTTATTGATGACATCTTAATCTAATCCAAGAGCAAGGAAGAGCATGCAAAGCATCTTAAGTTAATTTTGGAATTGCTTAAGAAGGAAGAATTGTACGCCAAGTTTTCGAAATGCGACTTTTGGCTGTCAAGGGTATAATTTCTTGGTCACGTGATTGATAGTGAAGGCATTTACGTGGATCCAGCTAAGATCGAGTCAATCAAGGATTGGGCATCGCCCAAGACTCCGACAGAGATTCGTCAATTTCTAGGTCTTGCTGGCTATTACCGACGATTTATCGAAGGTTTCTCGAAGATTGCCAAACCTATGACGAAGCTGACTCAGAAGAACGTGAAGTTTGATTGGAGTGAAAAGGCAGAAGCTGCATTTCAACTGTTGAAGCAGAAGTTGTGTAGTGCACCGATCTTATCTTTACCCGAAGGAAGTGAAAACTTCGTGGTTTACTGTGATGCTTCTCGTAAAGGGTTGGGCGCAGTTTTGATGCAAAGGGAGAAAGTCATAGCCTACGCGTCACGCCAACTTAAGATTCATGAGAAGAATTACACTACACATGACTTAGAGCTTGGAGCTGTAGTGTTTGCTCTCAAAATGTGGAGACATTATTTGTACGGCACGAAATGCGTTGTGTTCACTGATCATAAGAGTTTGCAACATATTCTAGATCAGAAAGAGTTGAACATGAGACAACGTAGATGGTTGGAGCTGTTGAGCGACTACGACTGCGAGATTCGTTATCATCCAGGAAAGGCGAACGTGGTGGCGGATGCCTTGAGCCGAAAGGAACGGATTAAGCCACTACGAGTTTGAGCTTTGGTTTTGACGATTGGTCTGAACCTTCCTGTGCAAATTTTAAACGCTCAAGTTGAGGCGAGAAAGGAGGAGAATTTTGGAACCGAAGATCTGTGTGGTATGATTAAGAAGCTAGAGCAACGTGCTGATGGAACGTTATGCTTGAATGGGAGAAGTTGGATACCTTGTCGAGGTAACTTAAGAGAGTTGATTATGAATGAATCGCATAAGTCAAAATATTCAATTCATCCTGGATCGGACAAGATGTACCAAGATTTAAAGAAACTGTATTGGTGGCCGAATATGAAAGCAGAGATTGCCACCTACGTCAGTAAATGTTTGACATGTGCCAAAGTCAAGGCCGAATGCCAAAAACCATCCGGTTTGTTGGTTCAACCTGTGATCCCAGTATGGAAGTGGGAGAACATTACTATGGATTTCGTTACTAAGTTACCAAAGACATCAACTGGTCAAGATACAATTTGGGTAATTGTTGACCGACTCACAAAATCTGCTCATTTCTTACCAATGAAGGAAACTGACTCAATGGAGAAGTTGACGAGACAATACTTGAAGGAAGTAGTCTCGAGGCATGGAGTGCCGGTTTCGATTATTTCTGATCGAGACAGTAAGTTTACATCTCATTTCTGGAAATCGTTGAACCAAGCCCTAGGTACTCAATTGGATATGAGTACGACTTACCATCCACAGACTGATGGTCAAAGTGAAAGAACCATCCAAACCTTAGAGGACATGCTACGTGCTTGTGTGATTGATTTTGGGAAAGGTTGGGATAGACACCTACCTTTGGTGGAGTTTTCCTACAATAACAGTTATCACACTAGTATCAAAGCTGCACCGTTTGAAGCTCTCTATGGCCGAAAATGTCGATCGCCTATTTGTTGGGCTGAGGTTGGAGACGCTCAGCTCACTGGTCTAGAAATTGTTCATGAAACAACTGAGAAGATCATTCAGATCAAGAAGCGTATTCAAGCTGCACGAGATAGACAGAAGAGCTACGCCGATAGGAGACGTAAGCCATTAGAATTTGAGGTTGGAGATAAGGTCATGCTAAAAGTGTCACCATGGAAAGGGGTGATACGTTTCGGCAAACGGGGGAAGCTGAACCCTCGCTATATTGGACCTTTCAAGATTCTTGCTAAAGTAGGAATGCTTGCTTATCGACTTGAACTCCCAGAGCAATTAAGCCAAGTTCATAGCACTTTTCATGTTTCCAATTTTAAAAAATGTTTCATAGACAAACCACTAGCTATTCTGTTAGATGATATCCAAATTGATGACAAGCTTAATTTCATTGAAGAACCAGTTGAAATTATGGATCAAGAAGTTAAACGGCTAAAGCAAAGCCGCATTCCAATCGTGAAGGTCCGTTGGAATTCGAGACGAGGGCCCGAGTTTACTTGGGAGCGCGAGGACCAAATGAAGAAAAAGTACCCTCATCTTTTTGTTAACCCTTAGTCTATGTCTTAAGCTTTGAGGACAAAGCTTCTTTAACGGGGGAAGAATGTTACACCCTGAAAATTTTAGGTCAATATTTTAAACTTTTCCGATCATTATTTTTGACTTTTATACGTTACGTTTGAATCCGACAGTTTACCGGGAAGTTAACCCGCTTAAATCTGAAAAACGTCATCGGACGCATTCCGACTTCGGATTTTGATTAGTTTAGATATTATAAAAGTTATTTTATCTTTTCTAAGTGTTTTGTAGTTTACGATCACTCTCGGTATTTATTTTTACGCTTTAACGTTTAAATTACGTTTTTCGCTCTTTTGATCAAACGGAACCCCGGAAACCCGAAATCTTTTCGTGTTAACTTTAGTTATCGTCCATCTCATGTTCTTAAGTCAAAAATTTCGTTCACCCTCTCCTATTTTTATATATTGGATGCCTAAACCAAACCAAATGCACCATAAGTCTTGAAATTAAATCAAAGACATCTTTTTTTGAATTTCCAATGCATGTGTATGCAAGTGACACATGAGAGGGTCTTTCTCATGCACATTTCCTCAAGATTAGACAAAAACATGTGATACTTACACACTTTGACCTCATTTGACCAACTCAAGACCAACTTATGCATCTAGTATGAACCAAGACTCAAAATTTTGAACCATAATGGTCCTTGTAGCCTAGTTTCGGCCAAACCACACACACACGCACACCTTTGGTATGTGTTGGTCACTTATACACTACATGACAAGTCAAAAACCCTAACCACTTGGCTATTTAAGCATCTCATTCTCACACTTAGGGTTCATCTCATTTCTAAAGTCACAACAAGAAAATTTTCTCTCCTTTTTCCTTTGTTCTCAGCCACAGCACACACACACCCTTTTAGGGTTTTCATATCTTTGATTTCTATCAAGATCCAAGCATACAAGGTTCATTTCTAAGAACATCTAATGTGGTTTGAAGTAGTGACTCTTTGATTTAAAGGTTATTCTTCAAGATCTTAACTAGGGTTTCAAGATTTGTTGTTGGGTTTTATAGATCTAGTGATTTTAGATATAGATCTTGTGATTTCTCTACTTGTTCTTCATTATTGTAAGTGTCTTGCATCTTTTCTTGTGGTTTACTTATGTTTTTTCATATATGTTCAAGATGCATACATCCATATGTTGTGTTTTAAATTTTTGAAAGATTATAAAACAAGATTTTATAAATAATGATGTTACTTTGTTTCACTAGTTAAATATTATGTTCTTGGTGAGATAAGAGTTGAATGAGAGTTGAAACAATAGAAATGAAGGGATTAGGTTAGTCTTAGGTTAGTCTTAGGTGTGGTTTGTTGTGGTTTAGTTGTGAATGGAGATTAGGCTAGATTAAACACTATTGTGAAGTTTGGTGTGATTTTTGAAAGCGTTTGTGAAAAATGATGTTGCTGATCCGAAATGGTTTTGAGGTTTTGAGCAACTTATGAATGTTTTCATTAGGCATAAAAGTAGTTTTTGGAGAGCTCGTTTCGAATAGATAGTTTTTCATATATCGCACACTAAAATCAAACTTAAAACGGCCAAGTTATAGCCAAATGAAGCATGAAACATTTTTCGGCAAAACCAAATGAATAGTTGCTGATGTGAATAGTAAAATGGGTTTTCGGACACTTTCGAGAGATTTAGAGCTTTTAAAATACTAGCGAAACATATAGTAACACATATATATTGATTATTATCATTTAAAGACGTCGTTAACATATTTTAGGACAAACGTTAAAGTTACTAAAAATAGTAAGTTTGGTAAATTTTAGCAAGATAGACATGGAAGTTAAACGTTTAGATTTCTCTAGTGCACTTAAGGAAATATGGATTAAGAAAATATAGGGGACGGTATTAGTGTCCCAAAACTAAAAACTTTCCTAAAATAGAAACTTACTAAAAACAGTAATTTTTGGTTAAACACCGAAACTTAACGAAAAACTATATTATTTTATTTCGTCATGATTTGATAATCAAACTAAAGCAAACACACATGGATGTCTTTTGGTGATGAACATATTATGCAATTCTTGGCATACTTCTATGTTCCTAAGACGCGTTATTATTCTAGGTCGTGGCTAGATTTCTATATCATCTTTCACTTGCGTGATTTATCATTTGCTCATCTTGCTAAGGTGAGTTCATAGCCCTATGTTTTTCTAATTTTACTTTACTATTTTGGGGTGAGAAACATTACTTGTTTTAAACTACGGACACAGTTACTTTACGTTTCCTTTTCCTAATTACGTATTGCCTAAGTAGCGAATAGACCACTAATGCCCGAACTATCATGAACCGTCAATTGCTTAACCAACGGACTGGTTAAGTAAGCGCAAATGTTGTAAATAGATCTATTGGGACTAATTATCCCTATCCAGGTGAGTAGCACTCACTACCCACGGGGCTCCTGATAAACGAATATATACCATGTCGGATTTTTAGTAGGTAATCTTGGTCGGATAACTTTAGGGCAATTAATTCTTATTTGGCATATAATATGCTTCCTTTTAAATTGAGCTTCGGTGTCATGAGTTTAGCGCAACAGTAAATTTCTTTTTATGTGAGGTTGTATCTCCTATAACTGTCACGTGCGTACTGTGAACTTGTGGTCCACTTTTAATATTAAATTCAAACCTATGAATTCACTAACTTTATGTTGAAATTTTAGCATGTTTTTCTCAGGTGCTTAGCTGTGGATGTCTTTGCTTGCTTTATGGTGTTACCTTACATTAGACCGATTTTCAAGAATTATTATTATCTATGTTAACATCGTTGTCAAACTTTAAAACCTTTATTCGCTTCCGCATATTACCTTGGGGCCTAAGTAAAACTTTAACTATTTTAAATTAATGCAACGATGTTGGATTTTTTAATGTACCCTTAGAGGTCGTTCTTTGTATCTTGTGTGATGTATATTATGACGTTACGCCCCCGGACACGTGTTTCCGACTAGGCCCCGTTTGGAGGTGTGACAGACTGGTTTTGAGGGACTTATGAAAACCAGTCCCTATGTGTTTACTCTTGTGGTTGTAGAAGAAAACGAGATTATCAGTGAAGCTCCCCTACAAGTTCAGCCATTACTTAGGGAGTTTGCTGATGTGATTCCTGATGACATACCTCCTGGATTAGCAGCTATGAGAGACAATCAGCATTGCATCGATTTTATTCTAGGTTCTGCTATCCCAAACAGACCAACTTATCGGATGAATCCGAAAGAGTTTGCGGAGCTTTAAAGACAAGTGACTGAGTTGCTGGAGAAAGGGTTGATTCGGGAGAGTATGAGTCTGTGTGCAGTACCTACCTTGTTGGTACCCAAACATGGGGGGACTTTTCGGATGTGTATTGATAGTAGAGTTGTGAACAAGATAACGATCAAGTATCGTTTTCCTATTCTGCGATTGGATGATCTTCTTGACCAGCTACATTGTTCTACCATTTTATCTAAGAATGATTTGAGGAGTGGATATCATCAGATTTGAATGCGACCTAGAGACGAATGGAAGACAACTTTCAAAACTCACGATGGACTGTACGAGTGGATGGTTATGCCCTTTGGACTATCTAATGCATCGAGTACATTTATGCGCCTTATGAATCAGGTTTTTAAACCTTTTATTGGTCATTTTGTTGTCGTTTACTTTGATGATATTTTGATATATAGCAGCAGTCTTAAGCAGCATTTGTCCCATCTTTGGCAAATATTTTCTGTTTTACGGGCTCAAAAATTATATGCTAATGGGAAAAAGTGTCACTTCCTTGTGACTGAAGTGACTTTATTGGGATATATTGTTACTGGTAGCGGCATAAAAATGGACCCAGCAAAAGTTGAGGCGATTATTAGCTGGCCAACACCTTCCACTATTCATGACATTCGCAGTTTTCATGGGTTAGCGTCCTTTTATCGCCGTTTTATCTGGAATTTTATTTCTATAATCGAGCCCTTAACTGAATGTATGAAGGGTGATCGATTCACGTGGACAAGTGAGGCTGCCAAAGCTTTTGACATTCTAAAGGCTAAGGTAACCGAGGCTCATGTTTTGGCATTACCTAATTTTGATGAAGTTTTCCAGGTTGAGTGTGATGCCTCTGGGGTGGGCATTGGTAGTGTTCTAAGTCAAAATCAGCGGCCAATTGCTTTCTTTTGTGAAAAACTAAATGATACGAGACGCAAGTATTCCACTTATAATAAGGAATTTTATGCTACTATTCGTAGTTTGGATACTTGGTGACATTATTTACTTTGTAATGAATTTGTCCTATTTTCTGATCATGAGGCTTTGAAATTTATTAATGGGCAACATAAGCTAAAGCCTTGCCATGCTAAGGGGGTGGAATTTATTCAGGCATTTTCATTCGTTATTCGACATAAGGTTGGGTCGGATAATCAGGTTGCAGATGCACTCAGTCATCGTCATTCATTAATTACCACTATGCAGATTCGAGTGCAAGGTTTTGATTCGTTTCGTGGGCTTTATTGCGATGACCCTAATTTTAAGGAGATATGGAGTAAATGTGATAATGGTCCTTTTTAGCAGTTTTCCAAGCTGGATGGTTATTTGTTTAAAGGTGCGCGGTTATGTATTCCTCTTTGTTCTTTACGTAAAGTTATTATTTTAGAGGGTCATGCAGGTGGATTAACGGGTCACTTTGGGCGTGATAAGACCTTGGCCCTACTTCGTGAACAATTTTATTGGCCCAAGATGGAACGTGATGTCAACAGGCTTCTTGAGAGGTGTACATGCCACATTGCTAAAACTTATAGTAGTAATGCAGGTTTGTATACTCCTTTGTTTGTTCCTGTTGCTCCATGGGAAGATCTCAGTTTGGATTTTGTTTTAGGTTTGCCTTGTACTCAGCGAGCTAAAGATTCTGTTATGGTAGTTGTTGATCGATTTTCGAAGATGGTTCATTTTATACCTTGTTCGAAAACGTTTGATGCTAGTCAAGTAGCGAGGTTGTATTTTGCAGAAATTGTGAAGTTGCATGGTGTTCCTAAAACTCTTACTTTTGATTGAGATGTCAAGTTTGTGATTCATTTCTGGCGTACTTTGTAGACTCGTTTGGGGTCTAAGTTACAGTTCAGTAGTTCCCATCATCCTTAAACAGATGGACAGACTGAAGTTGTCAATCGAAGTTTAGGAAATCTTTTACGTGGTTTAATTGGGGACAATGCCAAACAGTAGGATATTATTCTTCCACAAGCTGAATTCGCCTATAACAGGTCGGTTTATCACACCACAAGTATGAGTCCTTTTGAAGTTGTATATAGATGGAATCCGATTACTCCTCTAGATTTGGTTCCTATTCCAGAGGTGGGGCGGTTTAGTGAGGAATGGGCTGACCAGTCTGAGCAGATTAAAGAGTTGCATTGGTCGGTTCAAGAACAGATTATTCGGCATAATAAACAATACAAGGAACATGCGGATAAGCGTCGAAAACAGGTTTTGTATCAGGAGGGTGATATAGTTTAGATTCATCTTCATAAGGAGCGTTTTCTGGCGCATTTTGGGAAGTTGAAACCGCGAGGAGATGGTCCTTTTCCAGTTCTTAAAAAGATCAACGACAACGCGTACAAGATCGAGCGTTCTGGTCATTATAATGTTTCTGCCACTTTTAATGTTGCAGATTTGTCGCCATACAAAGGGGATAGTGATGATGAGCTAGACTCATGGTCGAGTCTTTTTCAAGAAGGGGAGGATGATGCAGATGCGGTCAACGAGCGAGTCAACGTAAAAATACGCTTGGCGCTTATTTTGTGGCAGATTGGGCTGAAATTCGCATGGTCACTCGAAAACGGCCCAACGATTAAGACTCATCGCTTAGCCATGAGCCCTGTCAGTTTTGGGCCTTTTGGGGTCGTTTGGGCCCTCAAAAGGGCGTTTTTCTATTTTTAGGCTTTATTTTGGACATAATCAATTATGTCTTTATGGGATTTTGTTTCCTTTTTATTTAGAACTTATCCTCCTTTATAAGGACGATTTTTAGGATTGTCTCAGCAATTTTTGAGAAACCTACAAGTTTATTAAATAAGAGAATTTCTCGTTTTGAGAATTTCGAATTAGTTCTTTTGTTTGTGTGGCTTGTTTTCCATACTTTCTCCGAGGGGTCAAGTAGTAATCAGAGTTTCTTAACTTTGTTTTAATTGTTGAATTCAATACACTACATTAGTGATTCACCAAAACTACAACTCACAAAACCCTGTTCAAAAAGTTGGGGAAACAATAATTGATTTGTGACGACTACTATGTGTAAAGCCTCTTTTGCAAGTAGGAGACGACGCTACACCCCGATTATCACAAGTCGTCACGTGTACGCTTCTTCTCCAACAATCATTATGCTTCATACTATTTGCTTCGGAGGGTGCGATAGAAATTTTATATCGATTACATATAGTATTTTCTTGAGTATACACCCCTGATACTTTAGACGTTAGCTATGCTATCCAATTAGCCGACAGTAGAATTTCTAAAACCAATACCGTGCTTAGAGGTTGTACGTTAGGATTATTAGGTCACCCATTCATAATTGACCTAATGCCAGTAGAACTTAGAAGCTTTGACGCCATCATCGGCATGGATTGGTTAGCAAACCATCATTCGGCGATCGTTTGCGATGAGAAGATCGTGCGGATTCCCTATGGAGATGAAGTTTTGATAGTTCAAGGTGATAGAGACAGTAGAAGAGAGAAGTCGAAGTTGAGCATTATATCGTGCGCAAAAACTCATAAGTATGTTGAAAAAGGATGCCTAGTTTTTCTAGCACAAGTAACGAAGAAGGAAACCGAAGACAAGTCGGAGGAGAAGCGACTTGAGGACGTACCAACTGTACGGGACTTTTCGGAGGTCTTTCCAGATGACTTACTTGGATTACCACCAAAGCGACAAGTCAAATTTCAAATTGACTTGGTCCCTGGTGCTGCACCTGTGGCACGAGCTCGTTATAGATTAGTACCGTTCGGATTGCAAAGATTTGTCCTACTCATATTAACAAGAACTTTCTGAAAAGGATTTATAAGACCGAGTTTTCCTACCCTGTGGAGGCCCGGTCTTGTTTGTCAAAAAAGAAGATGGATCTCTTTCGGAATGTGTTATCTGATTTACCGTGAACATGAACAGAAGTTAACGGTTGAAGAAAAAAACCGTTATCCACTTCGGAATCGACGGGGACATGTTTGATCAGTTTGCAAGGATTAAGAGTTTACTCTAAGATCGACACGAGATATGTTATCACCCAACTTAGAGTTTGAGAGGAAGTACATTCAAAGACAGCATTTAGGACACGCTTACGGTACTATGTGTTTCAAGGATGCCGTTTGGAATTGACAAGCGACGGCGGTTAGGAGGTATTCATGATCTGATGAATCGGAGTGTGCAAACGTTACCTAGAAGAAAATACGTGATCATTTTTATTGATGACATCTTGATCTACTCCAAGAGCCAAAGAAGAGGCACGCAAAACACCTAGTTAATTTTGGAGTTACTTAGAAGGAGAATTGTACGCCAATGTTTTCAAAGTGTAAATTTTAGTGTAGAATGGTCATATTTTCTTGGTCACGTATTGTATAGTGAGCCATTCACGTGGACCCAGCTAAGATGAGTCAATCAGGATTGGGCACTCGCCCTAGACTCCCAACAGAGAGATCGTTTAATTTATAGGTCTTGCTGGGCGGCTTTTATTACGATGATTTATCAAAGGTTTCTTAAAAATTGCCAAGCCTATGACGAAGCTGACTCAAAAGAACATGAAGTTTGATTGGAGTGAAACAGGAAGATAAGAAGCTGCATTTAAACTGTTTTTTTTGAAGGCAGAAGTTTTGTCGTACACAGATTTTGGCTAATACCCGTCAGTTAGTGAAAACTTCATGGTTTACTGTGATGCTTCCTTGTAAAGGATTGGGCGCTAGGTGTGATTGCAAAGGGAGAAGGGCTCATAGCCTACGCGTCATGCTACTTTGATTCATGAGAGGAATTACACTACACATGACCTTAGAGCTTGAGCTATATGTGTTTGCTCTCAAAAATGTGGGAGAATATTTATACGGCACGAAATCTAATCGTGCTTGTGTTTAACTGTCACAAGAGTTTTGCAACCACTATTCTAGCCAGAAGAGTTGAACATGAGACAACGTAGATGGTTAGAGTTGTTGAGCGACTACGACTGCGAGATTCGTTATCATCCGGGAAAAGGAGAACGTCCCGGTGGCGGATTGCTTGAGCGAACGGAACAGTTAAACCACTACGACGTTCAAGCTTTGGTTTGACGATTAGTTGAACCTCCTTTGGCAGATCTTAGAAGCTTAGGTTGAAGTGCGGAGAAAGGAGGCGAAATTATGGAACAGAGATCTGTGTGGTAAGCTTCTAGAAAGCTAGAGCCATGTGTAGATGGAACGTTGTGCTTTAAATGGGGAGAAGGTGCGATACCCTGTTTGGGTGACTTAAGAGAGTTGATTATGCACACGAGGCGCATAAGTCAAAAAAAAAAAAAAACTATTGGTTAATCTAGATCAGACAAGATGTACCAAAATTTAAAGAAGCTGTTTTTGGTGGGATATGAAGGTGGATGCAACCTATGTCAAGGAAACGGTTTTGATATTATGTGCAAAGACAAGGAAACGAATGCCAAACCATTCCAAGTTAGTTAGTTCACCCCGTGAATCCCGTTGGAGACAGGGGTAGAACATTACCATGGATTTCTAACTACGTTACCAAAAACATCAAACTGGTAAGATACAATTTGGGTAATTGTTGACGACTCACACAAATCTGCTCATTTTTACCAATGAAGAAGACCGGACTCAATGGAGAAGTTTGACGAGGACAATTACTTAAGGAAGTTGTCTCGGAGCCATGGAGTTTGTCGGTTTCTCGATCATATCTGATCGGGACAATAAATTTACCCTATTGATTAGTACATTTTAAAGATGCCGCGTTAGCAGAATTTGGAAAAAGCGAGAAGGAAATGTTATAAAAATAGTATGTTTGGTATAGGAATTTAGCCAAAACGGAATAGATTTAAGTAATTAGGGCTAGTTAGGCGTTTTGAATTATGGAAAACTTAACAATGTAGCGGATGGTATTAACGTCCTGAAATAAAAACATTCCTAAAATATGGGAAACTTTTCTAAAAATAGTAATTTTGGTTTAAACACAAAAACTTAACGAAAAAAACTAGATGATTTCATTTTTCATCATGTTTTGGTTTAAGCCAAACTAAGCAAGACACCAAGGATGTCTTTGGTGTTGACATATTGTGCAATTCTGGCCATACTTTCCGTGTTTCTGAGTCGCGGCGTTATTATTCTACGGTCGCGGCTTAGATATCTATATCATCTTTTACTTGAGTGATTATCGTTTTGACTCATTTTGCTAAGGTGAGTTCCATAGCCTCTGTTTAATACTTTTACTTTACATTTTGGTGGTGAGAAACATTGCATGTTTCAAACTATGGACCACAGTTACTTTACGTTTCCTTTTTCCTGATTACGTATTACCTAAGTAGCGAATAGACCACTAATGCCCGAATTATCATAAACCGTCAATTGCTTAACCGACCGTACTGGTTAAGTGAGCGCGAATGTTATAAATAGATCTATTGGGAGTAATTATCCCTATCCGGGTGAGTAGCGCTTACTAGATTCGGAGGTCCCGAACAAAGGTATATATACCATGTCGGAATGTCAATAGGTGATCTTGGTCAGATACCTTTAGGGCGTGGAATACTATTTGGCATATAAAATGCTTCCTTTTAAATTGAGCTTCGGTGTCATGAGCTTAGTGCAACAGTAAATACATTCGTTTTATGTGAAGTTGTATCTGTTATACCGCCACGTGCGAGTCACTGTGAACTTTTGGTCCACTTTTAATATTAATTCAACTATATGCAATTCACTCAACTTTATGTTGACCGTTTTAGCATGTTTTTCTCAGGTGCTTAGCTGTGGATGTCTTTGCTTGCTATTTGGTGTCGCTGTGCAATGGGCCAATTTTCAAGAAATTATATTATCTACTAATTAAACATCGTTGTCAATTTCTAAAACTTTTATTCGCTTCCGCATATTATCTATAAACTTATGTCAAACTTTAACTATTTTAATTAATGCAACGATGTTGGATTTTCAAACGTACCCTTAGAGGTCGTTCTTTAAATCTTTGTGTGATGTATATTTTATGACGTTCACGCCACAGGACACGTGTTTTTTTACTAGGCACGTTTGGGGGTGTGACAAAGATGAACATTTTAAGGCAGAGAAAATTGGTAATTTTGTTATTCTTCATCTTTTATTTCGTATAACTTAGTTTCCCAGAACTTAATTTTTTAGTGAAGGATAACTAAAACAGAACAAGAGGGGGGGGGGGGGGTGATAAAAAAATCGTTATATTTATTACGAACAGAAAAAGAGCATACGTCTTGTGTCAGCAAAAGCAAGAATAAAGGCACATGAGAAAGAAAATTGACATAAGTATGGATAAAAAGAAATGCCCGTCCATACAAAACAAACAGAGTGAATAAA
Source organism: Tanacetum coccineum (assembly GCA_026074375.1). NCBI lineage: Eukaryota > Viridiplantae > Streptophyta > Magnoliopsida > Asterales > Asteraceae > Tanacetum > Tanacetum coccineum. The sequence continues at coordinate 9,124 of BQNB010037296.1, read as the reverse complement.
AACAGAAAATGAAATAAATGTGCTTAATTTTGTATTCATGTTAAAAACTAAATCAAAGGTTTGAATCTTATTTTAGAAATTCAACATGTCAAGAACAAAATTCTCAAGCTGAAATTGTCTCTGAAGAACAGTTGGTTCCACGTGCTAACAGACTTTTCATCAAGAAGAACAACCAGCGTGTCGCTTCAGACTCACATATCACTGATACAATGTTGATATTTGTCATTGAAATTCTAAGACACCACAAGCTATACAAGCCAGTTTCCTTAACTTCAACCATACCGATCATCTACCTACACTAGTTTTAGACAACCATCAATCACAATAAAAACAACTATACATTCACTTTTGAACTAGAAACTCATACTTTCACTCTCACGCCTAGACTACTCAGAACTGTAATGCAGATACCTACTCCTGATCCCAACAACACTTATACCAAACCTCCCTCAGAAATTCAAATTCTTAAATTCATTAAGACACTTGGTTATGATGAAGATCCCAAAACAAAGACGAAGGCCATTTCAAAAATGGTCACCACAATACTTCATCAACCATGGAGAGCTATTCTAAGTGTTCTCAACAGAATTCTTACAGGAAAAGACTTAAGCTGGGACACAGTTAGACTTCCAATATTTTAGATACTTGGAGGTATTGTTCACTCTGCCAATTTGGACTTCGCGCCATTAATTTGGGACGAATTTGAATGGCAAACAGTTGAAAGATCATCCCAGACCCTCAAGATGTCTTAAGTCTGCTTGTACAGCCCGCCCTTTCAGTAAGCTTATCATCAATCACCTCCTATCAAACAGCAAGGGTATTCCTCGCAGACCAAGTTCTACGTTGAACAGTTCACACGATGATCACCCACTAACCAAATTGTCAAACCACTGTTTAAAGGTGACTACAAGTTTGGATGGAGATTCCAACACAATGATTAGTGATGCAATGAAAGAAGTTATAACGATACAAAATTCTATTTGGCGAGAAAGTGATAAGTGAGAATGCAAAAAGTTGTTGCTGATACCACGTGAGAAACATGTTTTTTTTTAGTCAAAAAGTGGTAAGAGGGAAAAGGATTAGGTGATTACGGTAATCAAGTAGCGACAGAATGTCCCACATCATTCAAGAAATGATTGTTTTGCCAAGAAAACAAGATTATCAGACCAATCCGTTGAAGAAGAAACAGTTGTAGGTGAACTTGCACATTCCATCAGTATTCAAGAACCGCGCACTCAACCACGTCAAAGAAGTCAATTGACAATTGACAGAAAATCTGACAAAGCTGTTGCAGATATGTATAATGAGTGGGGACAGAAACTCAAAGGTCTTGCAGTTGATGATCCAATAGTTTAGTCATTGTTAGATTTACAGAAAAGATCAAAAGCTAGCAGACTTATGAGTTTGAAGCAAAAGAAGCAGGCAGTTGCAGGAGAAAGATCAAGTGCTGCTCACAACAATACTATGATTCATTTGATTTTGATAGTGATGCAATACTCCACTCTTCAAGTTCAGACAAAATAAAGCAATGTGCAAATGAACCGATGATGCTGACGAATCTGATATGGATTTATCCGATGATAATTTAGACAGAGATGATGATGCTACAGGGTATGGAGTGTTCATGCATACCAATTCTACTACAACACCAATTCTACCTACCTCAGTTTGACGGTTACAAATTCCTCTCTAGACTTCATTTAGACCTTGCTAGATTATTACACCTGAAAATGAATTGATAGATTTTATGAGTCATCCAGTGTACACTGATGCTCAAATAACCTTAGTGGTGCATAATCCAGAGGGAAATCCTGAGCTAACAAGCTATATATCAGGTGCATCCGAAGTACCACTTGGTACACATGTAGATGTTCTAGCAACATAAACTTTACTACAGGAAATGTTCCCAAACGAGAATGCTCATCATTTATCATCTCCACCAGCAACCAAAACGTCCTATCCTACCAAATATCCCCAACCAAGCTCACTCTAAGCCAAAGCAAAGAAGCTGATGAAAAAGTCGAAAAAAAAATGAGGAATATCAACTTCAAAAAGGCAGTCACACAGAAATTCAGAGAATATGATCAGAAGCTGAATGTCTCACAAATTTCTTAATATTCGATCTGCATTACTAACTAACACTACACGTTACGCATACTAAAAGGTAAAACATGATTATGCTAAACCAAACAAACAACATACAAACAATGGCATCCACATTTAACGATACAAAACATACAACAGCCTAACTGAATCAAATGAAAAGAAAACCACAATGCCTTTGCCTCAAAATCAAGCTGAACCCACGAGCCGATAAGATACCAAAAACCAAACACATCATTGATACAATAAATAGTGACAGAAGCACAAGAAGAAAAATTGCATACAGAATATTAGGAGCCATGGCTGCCCCCAATATCAAAAGTTAAACCGGACCCTCTAGCATTAATCCAAATGACCCATTAGAAAAGCTCGATATGGAAGAGCATACCAACCAAAATAATTGCAAACAGAGAGTAGCCCCACTATGCCAAGCACCCATATACAACTTGCAGACAGAGAGAGATATCCCATTGTGCGAAACACCTAAAAACATGCAAAATTCTGGATAGAAAGCTGACACATTATGCCAAACATCCTAAAACCTAAGAATGAACAAACAGATCAAAGGGGCGTGCAATCCAACTGTCCTAATTCGTAGGCCTTGATGTATAGCAGGCACTAATCCACGCGTTAGATATGAGAATTAACCGAATCAACATTAGCATTGACTACTTAGTTACTCTATTCCAAATGGCCTAAATAGCACATTGAAAAATCGTGTGCACAACCTTTGTAGTCCGATGACATCCATTAAGACAAATCCTACCAAGAGCAATATCCAATATAGAAAACAAAAGGAATTTGACCTTAGGATCGAGACCCCACCAACTCCAAATCTTCCACCAAACCAAAAACACTTCACGACAATTGATTGTGCAAATAAACCTTTACCTGAACTTGTTGTTTAATAATAACCGATTTGGGTTTTAGACAAACCTCTGACTTTAAAAAGTCAACTTTGAGCTCATGTGGTGATACTATTCTCACTAAACTGTTATCAAAATTTTACATTTCTGTCAAAAAGTAAGAAAAATAAGGCAACAGTAAAAAAGAGACATGTATACCATTTTACTTGTTTCTTTACACCATTTATACCCCTAGTGCTACATGGAACAAGAAGTAATGTCGATTTATGAGTTAGCTTCCTCCGTTGTTCCTGGCTTTGAATTCGGTCGGAAAATGGATTTCCGCAAATGATTCGCAGTGAAGTAACTTCGTATTCCTGAAATATGTTTAGTAGATATGTTCTTCAATAGTTTGACTCTAAAGTCAACTTTTTAATAATTTCAACCTATTGTAGAAGATATATATGCAAATCAAAACTTTTCTTGAATTTATTTATAATACGAGCATCTTTAATATGATGTCAAATCTCATTACAGATTTTGACTTTATGAAGAAGTAAAAGTTAAGAATTATACCTTGATTCAAGAGTATAGAACTAGTATTACAAACTTGATTCCTTGGACATATCTCCATGTTCCTTTATTTTAAACGGCTAGCTGAAACTAATTTATTCAAGAGTATTACCTCTAGCTTGATTAGCACACTCATATGATCAGACCCATGAAAACGAATGAACCTTTCTATTCTTCTTAGCAAAAGTAACATCAATACGACCAGAAGCTATAACAACAAGAACAACTGGTACACCCACCTGCAGACATGGTGAATCCTCTTGCAAACTGAACCATATATTGATAACCTTTTAAAAATAAAGTAAGGAACATCATTTACATCTGACATAGAACTAATTGAAATCTTCATCAAACATAAGACAATTTATAGAGAACGGAGAAAGTACCTGTAAAATTTTTTCTTAATGCAGTGACTTCTTTGGGCCTTTAGAGCTGTTCAAAATCATCACTTGACAAGGGTCTACGAGACTTTTGGTATGTTTCATCATTATAGGTTTTATCATCAAAGGTTTTCGACCACGGTACACGAGGCTTCTGGTTTTGGTGCATGTGCTATTCACGGCTTTATATGTAGCAGAATGTTTCATCCTTAGAGGTTTTTATCTAGGATGTAAAACCACATGACTTAAGAAGCCATCTAGACCCAACAATACGCATACCTATCACCCTAAAAATACTCTCAGGCAATTCCGCAACTAGAATACAATTAATGAGATCGAAATTAACAAGCTTAGGACATTCAGCAAGAATTTGAAGTTCGACCAAATCACGACAATCTTTGAGACTTACCGTCTTAAGATTCGGGGTAATCCCGAGGTGAAGGGTCGTCAACTTTAAATTATTGAGGTCGAGATCTATGAGCTTTGAACATTGAGCAGGCATATAAAGTTCCCCCATATTAGTATAATTCTTGACTCTTTGCGTCTCAAGATTTGGATTAACCCTGAGGTGAAGGGCCCTCAACTTTAAATTATGAAAGTCGATATTAACGAGCTTTGGACATTCAGTCGGCATACGAAGTTCGACCATATACGTACAGTTCCTGATTCTTTGGGTCTCAAAATTGGGAGTAATCTCGAGGTGAAGGGTCTTCAACATTGAATTATTGAGGTCAAAAGATGTGAGTTTTAGACTTTCAGCAGGCATGTGTAACTTTCCAAATAATTACAATCATAGATACGTACCTCCTTTTGATTTGGAGTAACATGGAAATCAGGTTCTACCAGATTATAACAACATTCAAGAATTAGTGTCTCAAGATTCAGAGCCATACTAAGGTCAAGGGTCCTCAACCTTAAATTGATAAATTTTAGGAACCTTAGCTTTAAACAAGCCTGTCATAAGCAACAAAAAATGGTAAGATAAATGTTAATTGGTGTAATGACTAACAAAAGAGGGAAACATAAACTACCAATTAATCAACCATTATTCTACCTTTTCTTCTCCACCATCCAAAAGTTGAACGATATTGTTGTGTTCCATTTTAAGTCCAACAAGATTATTTGCTTGAAATGTTTTTGGTAAACTTGAAAAAGGATAACAGTCCCAGCTCAGAAATCGTAAGGCATTTGGAAGGTTTCAGTTGCTAACTTTGTCTTTACTTACATATGTATACACGTGAAGAAATCTAAGTTCCTTCATGTTTGAAAGACTTTTCATCAATATTTCAAAATTCAATCCCTTTGCATCAAGTGTTATACATTTTGTTGCTTGAGTAGCCTGTAATTCAAATAGCAGTGATCATGAGATTTGTTTCATTACAAAATAAAATGTGTTAATCGTTGAGCCAATTCAGACCCCAATGATCACTGCCTAGATTTAAACAGAAATTAGGCTAAGTATTAAAGGACCCGCTGATAGGTATCAGCGGGTAGTAAAGGACTCGCTGAGTGCAAAGCATCAGCGAAAAACCTTAGACGTATTCAAGTCAAAGACATCGTTAAGGAAGTCAAAGATTACTTAAAGACATACTCATCAGCTGGGATGGATATCAGCTGGTATGTAGAAGTAATACACTATAGTTTTAGGGAGAGTCAGAGGTGGCATTACTCTGACTATCCTATTACCCTTTAAAGAAGAACAAGCTAAACTTAACCTTTTCTCTAAGCTAGGTTTATGTGTGAAACTCAATAATACTTGAAGGCAAGACAAAAGGTTATTTGAGTTAAATCCTGTACCAAGTACGAAGTTGGTAAAAGTAGTGAACAGTTAGCAAAACTGTTCACTAACGTATGGGCGGGATGTTTCCAAGAATGGACGTGCATTAAATACATCGTACGTCCTCTAGAGGATTCTTAACACGTCGCAACCACCCACTAAAGATGCAACCTTGTATTAGTATAAATAGAGAATGTTGTAAGAAGTAAATGCTATCGCTTTTATTGTTGTATTTATTATATGCATTTACTCCTTTGTCCGCTGATCCTATCAGCTGGTCTATATAAGTTCTCTTGTAAACTTGATACATCATCAAGTTTACTTGTTCAAAGGGTGATCTTATATTGTCATTCAACTTGTGCGATCCATAACACATTGTAATACTTTGATTCTTATCAATAAAGCATTACATGATTAAAAAGTTAGTACTTGTGTTATTTACATTTGATAAGTATTATATTCCATATAGACGTGTAAATTGGGACTTTCAATTGGTATCAGAGCAGTGTTGATTTATAAAACCTTTTAGAAACTGTTCTTTGTTTTAAACAAATCAAGCTCCTGTCTAGAACTATACCACCCATCACAAGGCTAAAATGCTTGTTAAATGATCTTGAAAACAATGGCGTCATAATCCCTCAAGTTGAATTCAATGCCACGTTTGTTAACAGCCTGCCAAGAAAATGGTTGAGCATGAATCAAACTCAGAGGGCCAATAACTCAATAAAAAATGATTCCCTGGCTACTCTATATGGCAAGTAAAATTATGAAGAATGCCTTATTGATCAGATCTATGAGTCAGAGACACAAAGAGTTACCATTCAGGCCTCAAGTTCAAAAGCCTTGATTTCTAACAATCAGTTTCAGGACAGTGACTCAGATGTTGAAGAAGACTTAAGGAGCAGCAGTGAATTCATTGCTATTTTGAACACTGAGTATCATGAAAGGGCTCTGCTAGCAAATCAGAAAAGGTTCTACAAGAGGCCTGGTAGGGTTGGGTCTGTAAGAAAACCAATAGACAAATCTAATGAAATTTGTTTTACCTGTGGAAAGCAAGGATACTTTCAGAAAGATCGTCCACCAAACAAAACATCCACATCATCCTATCCTCCTTCAAACAAATCATCCACACCATCTTATTCCTCTTCAAACAATTCCTACAACAAACTCAAAACTTTCACACATACATCTCTTCAAAATAGTAACAATCATCAAAAGGATTATAAAGGGAAGTACAAGGGACTGAAAGCTGAGATAGTTTTCCTAACCAAGAGGATTGATGCTATGTCAAAAGGGAAGAGTGAAAAGGGGTTATAGCTGAGATATTTGACTGGGATGAAGAATCTATTTCGTTAGAGGATGAGGGAACCACTAAAATCAAGGCATTTATGGCAATCGCTGAGGAAGATCCATCTGTTGGGAAGGCTGATGCAAGATCTGGTCAGTGGGTAGAAATCACTATGAAAAATTTACACAGACTCTTGTCTATGACTGATAGTAATGAAAGGAAACATGTTTTAGACTATACTCATGTTGACCTTCACTATATAGAGGATCAGAGGAAAAACTTGGTTAACAAATTTAATCTTCTTAAATAAGAATTGTCCTTATATAAGTCTAAACTTTGTAACCTAAAAAATATTGTGTCTATTAACTATTCCTTTCAAAATGAAGTCATCAGAGTCAATCAAGAAAATGAATCTCTAAAGGATGAGATCTCTGACCTTAAAAAGGTCATTGAAAAATATACATATAGTAAACTCACCCTTGACCAACTGTCAAGGCCTTAGGAGGAAGAGGTAAGAGAAAAGAGAAAATCTCCTCGAAAGAAGTTATTTTCACTAAGCCTGATGAATCTTCATCTATGTCAATTCCTGAGATCACCTTTGACTCTGACTCAGGAACCTCTTCCACCTCTTCCTAAGCTGATAGGAGCTGCACCCGCTGATACTTTAAACAGTCTTATTTCTTCGGCTAACCTGACACTCAACATGGCTGATCTGACACTTAACACATATGTCCCAAAAAAGACCAAACCAACATGATGTGTTGTTGTGTGGTGTATATTTTATTGATTCAAGTTTTAAATTGATATTTTGCCAACTAAACCAAAAAATAACACTTTAACGGGCAGTGTACCCGATTGGTAGTAGTTTCGTGGTAAGTAGGGTATTGAACACTTGAGGCGAGGTTAAATCTATCAATTTAATTAATATCTTGGTTATCTAATCTATGTTAATTCTATTCTATTCTAAACCTATGTCAGTCATAATCCTAATTCTAATGGGTAAAAATGGGGGGTTTTAGCCTGAGAGACTGGCACGGTTTGGTTGGTGACTACAATCAATTCAAGGCACTTTAACCCACGCAAGCAAATTAACAAAAGAATAAAAGAGCGGTCGAGCCAAATATAAGAAAACTGTATTAACCATTAGTAATCCGATTAGAAAGTTGGTTTGTTTATTAAGTGCAATGATTTCTTCTCTCGAGGCGGCATATCATTCTTAAGACTTCGGCGTTACATCATCCTAAGACCTAGACACATTAATTCTGTCACAATTAAAGCATCCGCATAAAGTATCCTTATTTGCTGATTATAATCTATCTTAGAGATTAAAGTAATGGTGATCTTGTTAAACCCTAACTCATAGAGACTTTACCCACTTACCACTTAATGGTGATTTATACACTAGTAGTCCACTTGTCCAACTATCCAATGGAATCAGAACATTATTTGTTGAATTATCTAGGTCACCTACTAGTCAACACGATCAATAAACCATTGGCAATATCTAATTAACTAGTTAAGCCCGAAGCGTATCCTAGACACAGACTTAGAAGAACAATATTTGTGTAACTATGATTCTAGATGTATAGATCAATATATTGAGAGCTATCTCAGATTCTAGATCTGCTTGGTCCGCTTCACTAGATCCTAGTGAATTATAGGTCACATACAAAAGCACGTAAACAAGTATAAATTGATAAACATAAACAAGCACTCAACGATAAATCAAGAAATTGAGATAAACAAATACCAAACATTCAGATCTTCATAATAATGGCTAATACCCGAAGGTATTAGCCTTCAAACGTCATAATAAATACAAGAGCAATTATTTAGCCAATGTAAACTAACCGAGTTAACGAATGATACCAAAAACTGAACGATTACAAAAGTATACAGAATTACACGTTGTCTCCTATGGATCAAAATGCGTTGCGAGACCTCTTCTGCTCTTTTTCTCCTCTAAAAATCGACTTTTGTGGTTTAGGTATCAAGAATATGATTTAGCACACTTAAAACTTGTTTTTCAGTCATCTATTTATAAGGTCTGGAAGTTGGTTCGATATGGCTTATCCACGTGTTGGATACGACGTATTAGGGATTTCTTGGAGTAGGGATCACGCTTGATATCTTCCAAAATATTATATTGATTCCATAA
>BQNB010037295.1:0-49537 GCA_026074375.1 Tanacetum coccineum | reverse complement strand
TTATTTAGATAACCTCGGAGTCGAAATTTGGCTTTATTATTATTATAATTATTATTGAAACATTATTATCCCTCGATCCTTTAAACAACTGCCACATCAGTATGCGAGCCGATCATGGTCCAGGAGTCTTATTTCGACCAGGAGATCCTTCACCTTTTTGAAAACCGCCACATTGGTATGCAAGCCGACCATGGTCCAGTAAACTTTTATCAGTCTCAGATTTATTATTCTTCTTATTATTATTATTACCTCCACCCTTTAAACGACTGCAACATCGGGTGTCCTAACCGACAAGATGCAGTGGTCTTATTTCGACTTTAGTTTATTACATATTTATTATTATTATTAGCTAAATTTCAAGTCCTGTGGTCTTTTAACTACCTAGACAACGATAGCGAGCCATCAAAAATCTATAGCCTAATTCCCCACAACACTGAAAAACCTCGATGTGTACCTTAAATTCACCAGAAGGAATCTCTACGAAGGGATCTAAACTAAGAATCGCAAAAACCAAAGTAACTTTATTTATTCAACTATTATATAATGTTTATTAAGCTGATGGGAGCAAAAAGCCACAATTAACATCTATGAGCTCTAAAGAGTTCCAACTACTCTACGCTTAGCATCTAACTTATATTAAACTTTATCATTTCTCGTTCTTCACAAATTTAAAATCTTTACTAAAAAGATCCGCGAATGCTTAGTCTAAATAAAAACAAGCTTAGCATATTTAAAGTCTATCATGGAAACTTGCAAACTCTTGGCTTTTTCAAGCTAGAATTCGCGTTTTAAAGCTTCTTGTATAAAAGACTAGCAAAAGCTAATTTATATAAGTTAAGGGGCAAGCTAGAGCGCAACATGCTCGATCAAGTCAAAATTTATGCTTAAAAAGACAAAAATTCATGTCAAAACACTTATTTTATTTTTGAAATTTTTTTAATTTTGGCCTAAAATCACTTATTTTTGGTATTTTTGGTGGTAAAACGGGGTTACATGAAGACAAAGCAAAATGCAAGTAAGATCAAATCGAAAGATCCCCCCATACTAGAACTAAACATTGTCCTCAATGTTTAAAAGGTCTCTACGTAAATCTATAGCCGTTTATTAATTATGCTAATAGATAAACGTTAATCACTAAGATCTAGGATATCGGATTCCCATATATAAGCATGCGAAGGATTGAAGATCGAGTGACGATGGAAAAAAACCACGAGCACGAGAGTCTTCAAAATCCGGGCAATCCTGGACATAAAACACAACCCATGAAACACGAGAAAGGAAGAGGCGAGCTTCCTTATGTCACACTTATTCATAAATATTATACTAATATACTACTACTAGGGATAAGCATGGGTTGCCACCTACGAAGTGCTTGTTTTTGTTAACCGAGTCATGAGCCTGACTCGACCCTGAATTTAGTGGTCCATGGGGAAAGTTTGGAGATCCGGGACAACCATAGGTGGTATGTCCCCTCTAAAATAGTGTTTAAGTCTATGACCGTTCACCTTGAATTTTGGTCCGTCGGTTTGAGATAACTCGACGGTTCCATAAGGGAAAACTTAAGCAACGGTGAATGGTCTGGTCCAACGGATTTTGAGCTTGCCCGAGAAAATCTTTAATCGAGAATTGAAGAGAAGAACTCGATCACCAACGTTGAAAACGCGGTTCTTAATCTTGGAGTCATGAATCTTTTTTGTTTTCTCTTTGTAGATTAAAGAATTCTCGTAGGCTTGATCCCGAAGTTCATTTAATTCATTCATTTGAACTTTTCGGTGATCACCCGCGGTCTTAAGGTCAAAATTACAATGCTTTAAGGCCCAATAGGCCTTGTGTTCAAGTTCGATAGGAAGATGACAAGCCTTTCCGTACACAAGCTTATAAGGAGTGCACCCGATGGGTGTCTTGAATGCGGTACGGAAGGCCCATAATGCATCATCTAACTTATCGGACCATGAAGCTCGGTTTTCGCCTACGGTCCTTTCTAAGATACGTTTCAAACCACGATTTGAAACCTCCACTTGTCCACTCGTTTGTGGATGATACGCGGTAGAAAGACGGTGAGTAACTCCATACTTAAGCATGACTTTTGCGAATTGGTCATTGCAAAAGTGAGTACCGCGATCACTAATTATAGCACGAGGAGTTCCAAATCGGGCAAAGAGAGATTTTAAGAATTTAACGACAACTCGGGCATCATTAGTGGGGAGCGCTTTTGCTTCAACCCATTTAGACAAGTAGTCAACGGCCACGAGAATGTACTTGTTCCCTCGAGAAGACGGGAACGGTCCCATAAAGTCGATGCCCCATACGTCAAAGATCTCGCATACTTGAATTGCATTTTGAGGCATTTCGTCCTTTTGTGAGATTTTTCCTTGACGTTGACATGAGTCACATGACTTTACCATGTCGTGGGAATCAGAATAAATTGTCGGCCAATAGAAACCGGAATCAAAGACTTTCTTAGCGGTGTAGTTCGCACCATGATGTCCCCCGGTGGGTCCATTATGGCAAGCCGTGAGGATATCAACGGCTTCTTGGCTGTGAACACATCGTCTAATCACTTGATCCACACTAATCCTAAATAAGTAGGGATCTTCCAAAAAATAATGCTTAACATCCTTAAATAATTTTTTCTTTTGTTGGGACGACATCCCTTTTACTACAAAATTTCTCGCATGGTAATTTGCAATGTCAGAAAACCATGGGGTACTAGAATTACCATGAAAATTTATCATTCTGAGGGTCTCGAGAGGAAATATTTTGGTAATTTCCTTTTTCTCGAGATCACCTTGATGAGGGTTTTCTAATCTTGATAAATGGTCGGCCGCGAGATTCTCCGCTCCTTTTTTATCACGAATAATGACATCAAATTTTTGGAGTAGGAGAATCCACTGAAGAAATGTCGGTTTAGCATCTTGTTTAGCAAGAAGATACTTAAGAGCCGAGTGGTCCATATACACTATGGTCTTTGATAAGACTAAGTAAGGACGGAATTTCTTGAAAGCATACACCACGGCTAATAATTCTTTTTCCGCAGTAGTGTAATGTGCTTGAGCATCCGTCATGGTCTTACTTGCATAGTGTATAGGCTGAAAATACTTGGTCTTTCGTTGCCCCATGACCGCACCTACCGCAAAATCACTAGCGTCGCACATAATCTCAAATGGTAGGTCCCAATCGGGGGCAACTAAAATCGAGGCTTCGGTTAACTTTTTCTTAAGTATATTAAACGCTTCAATACATTCTTTCGAGAATATAAAAGGGGTTTCTTTTTCGAGAAGATGAGTCATTGGCCGGGAGATTTTAGAAAAATCTTAAATAAATCGACGATAGAACCCGGCGTGACCTAAAAAACTTCGAACACCTTTGACGAAAGTCGGATGAGGGAGTTTAACTATAACATCAACTTTAGCTTTTTCGACCTTAATCCTAGATTTAGAAATTTTGTGGCTGAGGACAATGCCCTCTTTAACCATGAAGTGGCACTTCTCCTAATTTAGAACTAAGTTGGTGTCTTCGCACTGTTTTGGCATTTTGTCTAAATAGGAGAGGGAAGATGAGAAAGAATCCCCGAAGACCGAGAAATCGTCCATAAAGACCTCTATTGTTTCTTCGATCATGTCGTGGAAAATGGCCATCATGCACCTTTGGAACATGCCCAGAGCGTTACATAAACCAAAAGGCATGTGTCGGTAGGCAAACGTCCCATAAGGGTAAGTGAAGGTGGTCTTCTCTTGGTCTTGCAGGTCAATAGGAATTTGAAAATATCCGGTAAATCCATCTAAAAAGCAATAGTATTCGTTCCCTGCTAAACGTTCAAGCATTTGGTCCATGAAAGGCAATGGGAAATGATCTTTATGAGTAGAATCATTAAGCTTCCGGTAGTCAATACAAACGCGCCATCCCGTAACTAACCTAGTAGGAATTAACTCATTATATTTGTTTTCAACTACGGTCATGCCACCTTTTTTAGGCACACAATGAACGGGACTCACCCACGGACTATCGAAGATAGGGTAAATTAATCCGGCATCAAGGAGTTTGATAACTTCCTTTTTGATAACCTCGTGAATTTTCGGATTCAACCTTCTTTGATGTTGAACTGCCGGTTTGAAGTCATCCTCCATTAAGATCTTGTGAGTACAAAAACAAGGGTCAATGCCCTTAATGTCGGAAATTTTCCATGCAATGGCCCGTTAGTGTGACTTAAGAACCTTTAAAAGGGCGACATTTTCTTCATCTTTTAACTCTTTAGAAATTATGACGGGTAATTTATCGGTTCCTTCTAAAAATGCATATTCTAAATGAGAAGGTAAATCCTTAAGCTCGAGTTCCGGTGGTTCTTTTTTTGGTAAAGGGGCTCAACCCGGTAAAATATATTACACCAAAAAACCGTTTAAGTACAATGGAATGTGGCTGAGAACCACGTTAACCTCAAGCTACAACGCTTGAACAAATAGCCATAAGATACATGCATCTCGGCAACCTATCAGTTAAACATCAAAAATAGATAAAACTAAGTAATATTAGCCTCCGGCAGCTTCCACATATGCATAAACTCCATGTCTTCAATAGATTTTTTGAAAGAGCATGACAAAAGTTTAAGACGAACAACCGACTTTATTAAGTCCACAACTTGCACAACCGTCCTTTTTTCCTTAGCAAATAGCCTAGTGTTTCGCTCCTGCAAAGATAATATGCACTAGCCGATAGAACAAACTTAGCGATGATGCTCTTACACGATCTCCTGTTGGCGAACGGAATAAGAAAATCAACAATATCTATGTATCTATTCGCCACATTAGAAAGGCCCGCAAGTCCCTTCATATTATCCCAAACCTGCGTAGAGAAAATGCACTCAAAGAAGATATGCTTATGAGAGTCCGACTGACTCTCGCATAGAGGACACGTCATAATAAGGACATTATTGAAATCCCATTGTGTTAATTTGTCTTGCGTCTTGAGCTTTCTATGAACCACCAGCCACATATGGAAAGAGAATCTAGGAACACAATCAGTAAACCAAATCACATGATACCAGGTAACAATATCATGTTTATGCCTCAATGACTCCCAAACAGTATTAACCGAAAACGGCTTGACACTACCATCCGCATCTCTCCATTCCAACGTATCAGGAGACCCCATCAATATAGGCATGTTAAGATTCTGTAATAAAGGGTATTTAGTATACCATTCATTCGGCCAAGTCCACATACCGTTATTAAGAAGCTCCCTCAGTTTAGTCTCGATGTTATAGTAACATCAACTTGCTTAAGGTCATCATTCTTTATCGGAGGGAGATTCAGAGAAGGATCTTCATTCAACAATTTCTCAAGGTAAAGAATATCTCCCTCCGTGTCGTAGTACTCGTCATCTAAATTAGAAAGTTCTTCCGGGGTACGTAGAAAAGTCTCTATCTCTTCCAAAATGAAATCTCCTCCTTCAAAAGGAGTGAACGATGGGGAAGAAGAAGCAATGATAGGATCCGAAGGAGTGGGATTTCCACTTGTCAAACTATCCAAAAATCTGAGCACTTCTTGAGCATACTCCTCATAAGCAACGTCTATGACATTGACTTAATGAACCGTTTCATCATAATAATTACGGGAGTATCTCAAAGTGTGCCTGACTTTAAACGTAATGGCCTCCTCATTGACTCGAAGAGTTAACTCTTCACCATGTACATCGATTAAAGCTCGTGCCGTTCTTAAGAAAGGTCTCCCGAGGATGAGAGGAACCCGAGGATCAACATCGTAATCAACTACAACAAAGTCGGCCAGAAAATAAAATGTTCCTACTTTTGAAAAAAAATCTTCGGCAACACCTTTTAGCTAAGCAACCGATCGGTTTGCAAGTTCGAGTGTCATGCGAGTCGGAGTAAGTTCCGGGAGCGAAAGCTTCTTCCACACGGAAAGAGGCATTAGATTAATGTTAGCGCCAAGATCGGCCAATGCTAAGCACTCATCTAGCTTCGGAAAATCACACGGGATAAGAAACTTGCCGGGGTCTCCAAGTTTTTCGGGCAACTTCTTAAGGAGCACCGCCGAGCAATTCTCATTTAACGGAGTACTTGCTAATTCAAATAATTTTTCCTTATTACTTAGAAGACTCTTAAATGTAGAAGCAAACTTCGGCATATGAAGAAGAGCATCCGCAAAGCTAATATCGAAGTGTAATCTTTAAAAGATTTGAAGAAACTTCAACATTTGATTATTAGCCTTTTCACAGAGCTTGTGGTCATTAAGCCTCGAAGGATAAGGTATCGACGGTTTAGGATTAGGCTTCGGAGCAACTTCGGGCTCCGGAATAGGAATTTGGACAACCGGAGGTTGGACGTGTGCGATACTTTTTGAACTTGTCGTTTACACCTTGTCCTTTGTCGCCTCAGTTTCACGTTCCACTTCCTTCGGGAGAGGAGTAGGAGTAGGTGGAATCGTAGGTCCTTCGTAAGCAACACCACTTCGGGTGGTAATAGCTTTCATGTCACCTCCCGGGTTAGCAATGGTATTACTAGGAAGTGATCCTGAACACGAGGGATTTTGCATTTGTAAGAAATTGGTCATCACGTTCTTTAGCTCATTTCTCATTATGTTCCTTAACTCATTGTTTTGATTCTTCATTGAAGTCTGAAATTCATTTTTCAATTCTGTTTTCATATTGTTAATTTGATTTTGCATAGCTCTCATATTAACATCATTAGTCTTCATGTAATTCGATAAATCATTCGAAGGTCCAACTTGAGCTTGATAATTTGGAGCTTGAAAATTCGAAGCTTGGTAATTGTTGTTTCCTTGATTGAAGTTTTGCCCTTTTCCTTGATTTTGATTGTATCGGTTTTGATTGTTTTGCACATTCGGTTGATTGAAACCGGGTGGTCCGAGATAATTATTCGAGCGATAGCTAAGCATATTACGGTCACCTTGTGGTTGGTAGGAACTACCCCCCGAATTATGGTTACCCGTAGTAGCATAAGCAGCCTCTTGAGTGTAGTCATCGACGGCTAGACACTCGGTAAAAGAATGGGCACCACCACAAGTCTGGCACTTCGGACTCACAGATTTGACCGATTGTATTTGTCTCATCATATCTAGAAAATTCTTATTCATCATTTCCAATTGTCGAACAACTTCTGGAGTCTCGGTAGTAGTAGTAGAAGAGATAGTTCTAGATGTCTCGTCTTGAGTTGCTGAAGTGTCTTAATGGTTGTAGTGAGCGGTCATGTTCTTGATCAATTCGTAACATTCTTCTGGTGTCTTTTGCATAAAAGTTCATCCCGCTGCAGCATTGATGGTGTCCCGATGCCTTAATGTCAAACCATTATAGAACGTATCAATTTGTGTAACTAAAAGCATATTATGGTTAGGACACCAATCAATGTACAATTTGTAACGCTCTCATGCCTCGAATAATGATTCGTGCGGTTCTTGTCGAAATTTCATGATCTCATTCCTTAATTTAGTCACCATCGAAGGAGGAAAATATTTGGAGAGAAATTTCCTCATCATTTCGTCGATAGAGTGGATGGA
This sequence comes from Tanacetum coccineum, assembly GCA_026074375.1. Classification (NCBI taxonomy): domain Eukaryota; kingdom Viridiplantae; phylum Streptophyta; class Magnoliopsida; order Asterales; family Asteraceae; genus Tanacetum; species Tanacetum coccineum. The sequence continues at coordinate 42,008 of BQNB010037295.1, read as the reverse complement.
ATTCCTTGGAAGGCGATCATACTATGCGGTAGCCTGATGCATCAAGGAATATGGGAAAAGAGATAGACGTAGGGCGTCATCGGAGACCCCATTTTGCTTCATATGTTGAGTGACTTCCAAAAATTTGTCAATATGTCTATTGTCATCGTCGCCCAGTAATCCGTGAAATTGACAAGTATTTTGAACTTGTTGAATCATGTGATGACGAAGTCCAAAATCCGTAGCCTGAATTGGAATCGGGCAATTGGTCTGCCCTGTCCATTTATAGACGGTTGGTACAACTCCTCCATCGATCGGGGAGCTGGCCCATTAGGTCTCACCAATGGAGGTGGACCATTGTTATTAGGAAGGGGGGTCCCGCAGGAGGCGGTCCCTGATTATTATAAGGAATGCTCATAACTTCTTCGAAGTCAAAAAGAGATGATGGTTCACCTAAATTCCTTTGTCGAATAAGACTCTTGGGGTCTCTAAGCGGAGAAAATAGATTAGAAAAAGTAGAGCGAGTGATCATGCACTAAAAACAAGGTAGGAAAAATAAAATAGAACGAAAATATTTTTGCAACCGATAATCGAACAAGTGTACGGTAGCTCTCTAGAAAACACACAAAGAAGCGGAGGAGCGGGTAAGCGCGAAGCGTTTTAAACACCTTCTCCTTTCGGGTCGAAGTTCGTAGGATCAACCCTCCTTATACCTCTCTTATAGTTTGTTTAAACTAAAGGTGAGCCGTTTTCACAAGTGACACAACGGTTTTTTTTTTTTTTTTTTTCAATTTTTTTGGTATTTTATACTTTTAATAATAAAATAAATTGAAAACAAAATATTTTTGTATTTTTATGGTTTTATAGAAAATAATAAACAATAACTTCACGGGGAAGGATCTTCAATACACTAATCTTTAAACTTCAACTCGAAATTCGTTTCACAACTTCCCCGGCAGCGGCGCCAAGAACTTGGTATGGATTATTTAGTCTTATATATATAATATATTTATATCTTAAATTACCAAATTAGTAATAGTATAGAGAGTATCCCGTTTGATATAAAAATTGCTTGATGACAAACAATATTTTTATCTCCCGGATGTCGTATCCCGACGAAGTGGGAATTTGAAAACCTTGTTTTGGTTTGTGATCACGTGCTTGAATAATCAATATTTTGGATTTTGGACTCTAAATTTATTAACGCAAAGGGAAAACACATAGCAGCTAAACTAAAGATTAAGACAACTTAAAATTCTAACGACATTTAAATCAAATTAAAACTAATTAATAACTAAATTAAACCAACTAATTAACTAAAAATAACAAAATAAAACTCTAAAAACTCAAAATGCAAATTTTTGAACTTAAATGTATTAAACTAAATTTTAAAAGACAGAAAATATTTTTTTGAATTTTTTTAATTATTCAAAACTATTTTTTAAACTAAATAACACTAAAAATTAAATTAAAAATACTAAACTTAATTATAAAAATTTGAGAAAATTTATAAAAATACTAAACACTATTCTAAGGGTTACTAAGAAAAACGAGTGAAAAAGCTACACCCAATAAGCTATGAAAAATCAATAAGCTAAAATAAGCTAATTACTAAAATGTATTTAACAAATAAAGGGTGCAAAGGTATTATGAAAAAGACCCAAGGGCGCGTTGGTTGAGGTGTTGTGTGTAAAGGGAAGGTCACAGGTTCGAACCCTGTGACACCCTTTTTGTGAAATTATATTTTTTTATTTTCTTTTAAAATAGCTAAAGTTTAAGCAGAAACAAGCAACTTTAATATAGGGACTTTAGACTAAAGCTTATTAATAAGCTAGAAAAAGCACAAATAAAAGTCACAGTTTAGCTTTTTAAAGACTACTTGATTTAGTTAAGACTATTTTGTCATAATAAGCTTTAAGATGACTAATAAGCTAAAAACAAACGTATAAGCTAGAAATAGACCTAGTACTAAACTTAATAAGCACTTAGGATAAGAAATAAGCATAGTCTAAAAGCTGAAAATCAACTAAAACTCTTAAGACACTGGACTCTAAAACTCATTTGACATACTATAAACTAAAAACAGGTTGAGCTTAGACTACAATAAGCTAGTTTAAACAAAAGTCAACCAAAGAAAAGCTAGAATCAAACCACAAATTGATCTGCAAACTTAGACTTTTAGGAAGACTCCATTAACTAGCATTCTTGACTGATTAATTTGACTAAAATTTTTAAAAGGCTATTATAAGAACTTATTACTCAAAACAGATGCTCTATGATGCATATGAAACCAATTTTTATCACTAAAATTATACCTTAAGCAAAAATCAACTAACAAGCAATTTAGCACAACTGTAGAACTAACAGACTTGGATTCTAGATAAAAACAACTTCAAAACTTAACAAAACTAGTTCTAAGCTTATGAAAACTACTACTTAGGACTAATTTGAGCTTATGAAATCTGACTTGATAGCCAAGGACAGGTTTAACTTGATTTTACCATATCAAACAGCCTTGTCCCAAACACCCCTTTAAGTCTTTGAAAACTCATTTTAAGCCAAAACAGATTCAAATGAGCTTCAATTTGTAAAAATAGATGGAGAACTAGGCATATTGATAACAAATAAGCAAATACTTAAGGAAAATAAGCACTAGATAATAAGCTGAATCTACAAGTAGTTTTAACTAAAAATAGGACAATTTTAACTAAAACTTTAGCTAAACTATTTTAAGCTAAAAAACTAGACTTAATAAGCCAACATTAGATATATTAAGCATGAATAAGCATAGAAAAAGCACCAATAAGCAGATTAATAAGCTAAATAAGTAAATAAGCTAAAGTAGAAAAAGAGCATGTACCTTGATCCAGCTTAACAGGGATCTAATTTGCTCAAAGGAGCTTATCAACAAGCTCTAGCTTATCAGAGATAAGCTGGTAAAGTCCCTATAAGCCCTTCCATTATTGGCTTATCATCCAAATTAGCTTAAACTTTCTTTGAGGTGTCTTACGGAAATATTTATTCAGTTAAGTTTTAGAAAGCTTTATTGATTAAGTGCTAGCTTAAGGAGTAAAGGAGAGCTTATTAAGCTTATTTGATCATTTCTAAACACTTATTAAATCAAATGGCATAAAAGTAAACCAGGAATTCATTTAACAATTTAAGTAAATCTAAGATTTTATTAATAATCAAACATTTACAAACTTTAAAAGAAGAAATTACATTAAAAATGAAACAATAAGCTAAAAAAACTACACTAATAAGCTACTCAATATTACTAAAGCTAGATATTTTTCTACTGTATGCTTTCTCCTCTATTTATAGCAGGAACAAAGCAGAATGGTTCTAGGTCGTTCGGGAGCGTTATTTCATCCATCCATAGCCTTGTAATCTATCAACAAACTTTGATCATCAATATGCGCATTGGGGATCATGTGCCAACAAACCACAACCAATGAAATTTCTAGGGATCGCCAGGGTGGCCTTGGGTGATGCAAACGTGTCAGGCTAGCCTTCTAGAAGGGATTGAGAGTGTGTGAGGGGAGTGGGAATTACCCATACTTTGTTACTCGCTATGAAAAGAGGGAAAGGGATAGAGGCATAGTAACTTTGACCCATCTTTTATCAAAGGTTGACTTGGACCCGGGTAATATGATTTTGATTTGGGCTTTTGTTATTTCATGGGCCAGGAATGGGATAAATGTAATAGACTTGGACATAAGAATGTATAAAAGGGGGGGGCTTTTTTGGGGGGTTTTGTATAGAATAAATCTTAATGGTGCTGACCTAGCTGTACTGGGTACGGGTTGGTCATTTAAAAAAGATGTTATTCGCTCTTCGGCTTCGATTTTTTGCACTCTTCCAATCTCGTGCTCGGGTTTTGTCCTTTTTGGCTTGTTTTTGTCCATATTTGATATATCCGTTACCTGCATAATTCAATTGACAAACCACACATATACATTGTATTTTCCATTCATTTTTAGTCTTTTAAGCTCATTTTAATAAAGAAAAATGATATGTGATTAAACACATATCAACATACTTCGTAAATATCACATCATATGAGAGATCGTGGAAAGAGGAGGTGTGATCATTAGAACAATTCCTATCGAGGACAATGTTGTTGATCCTTTAGCAAAACCATTGCCCCAAGCTAAGCACTATAAACATGTGGAGTTTATAGGAATGAAGTACCTCGATTAGCTTAGTTTTTTTGTTATTTGATTAGTTTAGATTTAATGAATTTGTTTTTGTATTAATAAAACTTTGTGAACTTCTTTTTCATAATACACTAAATTAAACCAAACATGTTGCGTGTTTTGTTAATCACTAGTCTAGTGCATTAGTCACATTCCTAAAACCATACCATAACTTCTTGTTGGTCGTGGAGTTAATTTCAGTTTGACAACTTGGAATTAGCAGTTATCGTGAAATAGGCATCATATCTTATTATTATTTGTTTTTTTTTTTTTCTTATCATTTTTTTTTTTTTTTTTTTTTTTTTTATTTTTTTTTTTTTTTTCTTTTTTTTTTTTTTGGTTGCTCTTTTTTTTTTTTTTTTTTCTATTTTGCTTTTTTTTTTTTTTTTTTTTGCCTGAGAAACCGATATAAGAGGAGGCATAGAGTCATGAGTACTTAAGTTTAGGACTAAGTATTAGGTGATCCAGTGCGGAGTAAACGTCATGTCTAGATCAAAAGTTAGTCTTAGAGAGATATCCTCACCACTGAGTTATTGGGGTGATTCAAATTTGGTTTTCCATTGAGTTTTTCTTGGCTTTTTTCTAGTTTCGTTAAGCGTAACGCCTTGTCTAATGTGGTTTTAGTGCTAAGCAGAAGGTTCTAGGTCTTGCGGAGCGTTCCTTTCATCCATTCATAGCCCTTGATCTTTAACAAACTTTGAATCCATCAATATAAGCCCTTAGATCGTGTACCAGCAAACCACAACCAATGAAATTGCTAGGGATCGGCAGGGTGGCCTTGGGTGATGCAAACGTGTCAGGCTAGCCTTCTAGAAAGGCTTGAGAGTGTGTGAGGGGAGTGGGAATTACCCATACTCTGTTACTCGCTATGAAAAGAGGGAAAATGATGGAGGCACAGTAACTTTGACCCATCTTTTATCAAAGGTTTACTTGGACCCGGGTAATATGATTTTGATTCGGGCTTTTGTTATTTCTTGGGCCAAGAATGGGTTTTAGGATTAATAGACATGTATTTTAGTAAAAAGGCTAAGGTTTTGTATAGTATAAATCTTAATGGGCTGATCCAGCCCATTAAATGGGTACGGGTTGGTCCATTTAAAGATGTATATGCCTTCGGCTTTGATTTCTTGCACACTTCCAATCTCGTGCTCGGGTTTTGTCCTTTTTGGCTTGTTTTTGTCCATATTTAATATATCAGTTACCTGCATAATTCAATTGACAAAACACACATATACATTGTATTTTCCATTCATTTTTGGTCTTTTAAGCTCATTTTAATAAAGAAAAATGATATGTGATTAAACACATATCAACATACTTCGCAAATATCACATCATATGAGAGATCGTGGAAAGAGGAGGTGTGATCATTAGAACAATTCCTACCGAGGACAATGTTGTTTATCGTTTAGCAAAACCATTGTCCCAAGCTAAGCACTATAAACATGCAGAGTTTATAGGAATGAAGTACCTCGATTAGCTTAGTTTTTTTGTTATTTGATTAGTTTGGATTTACTGAATTTGTTTATGTATTAATAAAGCTTTATGACCTTCTTTTTCATAATGCACTAAATTAAACCAAACATGTTGCGTGTTTTGTTAATCACTAGTCTAGTGCATTAGTCACATTCCTAAAACCATACCATAACTTCTCGTTGTCATGGGAGTGACAACTTGGTATTAACAGTTATCGTGAATAGGCATCATCTCTTATTCGCCTGAAACCGGAAATAAGAGAGGCATAGAGTCATGAGTACTTAAGTTTGGGACTAAGTATTAGGTGATCCAGTGGGAGAAAACTTCATGTACTAGATCAAAAGTTAGTCTTAGCGAGATATCCTCACCACCTGAGATATTGGAGTGATCAAATTTGTTTCCCATTGAGTTTTTTTGGCTTATTTCTAGTTATTACGTATAAGCGTAACGCCTTGTACTAATGTTGGGTTTAGTGAGAGGAAAATATGAGAAGTCTGATAATCAAGAAGGGATTTGCAGACTCCTTGAAAGATAAGAGAAGATATACTAGGCCCCTCTTAGATAACATTGATGGTAATAGCGTGACCGCGCTAGATGAATGCACTTAATATCAATGTTACCTAGAAACGAGAACAAGAATAGAAAGTATGTTAAAGCGCAGTCCATGATAAGGTACTTTCTTGAATATTACTTGCGAAAGGATAGCCCCTACTCTTTTATAACACAAGTTCAGTCTTGAAGAACTAACGAGGATCCAAGCCTGAAGACTAATGAGGAATCAAGGAAGTACAAACAAGGTGTTATTGGCCACTTGCTTGTTGTGACTACCTCCTGCTTCATTTGGATTGCTAGAAAAAAAAATCGTTTGTTCAGGAATGAGAAGAGGAAAATAAAGGATATTTGGGATGCAATTATGATTACAGTTCGTCTAAAGCTCTTTAGTTTTTGGATCAAGAATACTCAAACGGTTAATCAATTGCTCACGTTATGGAAGATGCCCAAGAACTTTCTTCTCTATGGCTTGGATGGGAGCTCCTAAATGGCTAGTATACTTAATGCTTTAGTTCTTGTATCGTGTTTGTTTGTATGGGTGTAATCCAAACGGCCTGCTATTTGTGATTTAGGTTGTTATAGGCCTATTGCTATTTGTTTAGCTGATAGGCTTTATGTTTTGAATGTAGAACTATTCCACATTATTTGTACTAAACCTTTTTTTAGTACTACATTTACGATAAAACTCTTTAGCAAAAAGAACAAGACACAATACACTTGGTGAGGGTCGAAGGATCCCAAGCACCACAACTCCTAACTAAGTATTTACCATCAACCCAACACCATCTTCGATCACTTATCTTCACTTTTCCAGAACTCAAAATCACTAGTTGAAGAATAACAATCAAGAACCACGAAAAACCATCACTTCACTAATCACAAAACCTTGTTACCAAACACTCCAAATTTCGTATACTTTGTTGCTATAGGCTTTATTTCCAGAAGGTTTTGGTTGCTATTGAAGTCATAATTCATTTGGTTTTTAATTTAATTATGTTTGAAGTATTTTCTTGATGTTTCTTGTCATATGTCATGTTAAGAAGCGATCTTTTTATATGTGTTGGATAATTTATTTTTATTTTTTTAGGGAAAGGGTTTCCCCGATAAATGTATAACTCTAAAAAATAATTAAGTACACAAAATATGAGGATGAGGTCCCTCATCCCAGTCTATTTAAGGAGACTCACAAGCATCTAAAGAGCTACTAACCAAAACACTACATAAGAATGACAAGCCTACTTATGACTAATGAAGAAACAAACCACACTACTTCCTAACACCACTATTTACACTGTAACACCCCGCCCTGAAACGGGCCCGAATGTCACATTTACAAAACCAAAACCTATGCAAGCGGAAGACTTTACTAATTAAATTGGGTTGGCAAAATTTCACCAATTACTAAGTAAATACAAAGTCTATAACATAAAGGTCTTCTATGATGGCAACGGATCCAAAACCCAACTTCTAAATAACTTATAGCGTAGATGTGGTGTGCTAGTCCATCAAAATGGTTTAATATGAGCTCCTATGCATTCTTCAATCGTATCCCAACTTTTCTTGATTACCTGCCGCGAGGAAAAGAAATGCGGTTGAGCTAAAAAACTCAGTAAACAGATATAAACAAAACAAATAGTTCAAATATGCATAAGTAAACGAAATAGAATCACCATAACCTAGGTAACAAAGATCTCATATCATAAGAGCTGAACGAAACAGGTAGCCAAACAAAATAGGTAGCCAAACGAAATAGGTAGCCAAATGAAATAGGTAGCCAAACAAAATAGGAAGCCAAACGAAATAGATAGCCAAACGAAATAACGAGCTCGAAACAAAAAGTATAAAACTTGCCAACTATTTATCTTAAAAATATATATATCATTTTGTGTTTAGGGCATAAAAATAGTTTGTATAAGGGAGTTGCAATCTCCACATGTACCGAAATAAAAGTAAAATGGGGTGTTGGCACCACACTAAGCCATGCATAAACTGAACTGAACGAATACCTAGGATGACTCATACGTCCTTTACAAATCAAATATATCTGGCCAAGTGCATAATAGAGCATACAAAACAAATTGGAAACTGTCCTCGTCGGTACTGATCACACGGGTTCACAGATTCTGTCTACGCTATTGGTGCCTCAATGACGCGACCATGGTACCTCCATGGCTAGTTAGCTCAGGAAACAGAACAGAACAAAGGGTTATATAGCATATCGAAATGAAATATATTATGTCAAAGGTCATGTCTAAAAAATAAATAAGTTCATATCACGGAAATGTCAAATGAAGCATGTGTGAAATGAGTTCAAGGGGTTCAATGAAATTATCAAATAGGTAGTGAACGAATATCGAATCAAATAATGGGCAACGGATATAATGCTAGCAAATGTGTAAATAGATATAGATCAATAGTAATGAGAGTCCTTAAAAGAAAGGATATAATATCTATATGAGTATCAAACAACGAGACAACCGATAGATCATAACAATCGTAAAAAGAAGAGGTAAAGAATATCCGAACCATAGCCAAACTCGACGTCTAATAAACAAAGTCCAAACATATTTCCACCCAGATGATCTATAATAATTTCAACTAATCAATATTAACTATTAATTAATTGCGGTATCATCTCGTCTTCTAATTTAAATGAGATTATAAGCCCGCGCTCCCGCTGCGGGGTGTTTGCTTACAGAAGTACTCAAATATATATTTTGTATATGTTATAAAAATGTCTTTGTTACAAATGCATCATGATCGGCAAGCAAAGAGAAATCTTAAATATATGCATTACAAATCACACAACTCATGAACGTTTCCAAGTAGGTGCAGGAAGCATTAATGGATATACTTGGTCAATCAATTAGCCGCTTCTTTCTTGCTTGATAGGGGGATTCCATTCACCAACCCAGACTAAAAGTGCTCTCTGAACCGTGTTAAATAGTTCCCTGTTTAACTGGTTAAAAGCAAGCACGTATGCGAGAAATACTCATATGCAAGTCAAACGTAACAAAGAGAATCTTGCTGCTCCTTTTTCTGCTTCTTGCCCAATAAGTGTTCCACCTGAAATAAAAAAAGAATCGATGATCATCAAAATTTGAAATATCATAATCACAACACATAACTTTTTTGTATACATGACCTAGCAAACACTTTCAGATGAGACCAAATTAAACAATGATGTTTTGTCATATCATATTATGATTGAATAAAAATAGATTGGGCCAAATATTACTTATTGCAAAGTAATTTTACGTGTCATTTAATGGACTGTTAGGGCCCCAACTTATTCAGTTGCAAAATAAATATGTAAAAGTTACATACAACGTACCTTGTCACACCCCGCCTAGGCGGAAACACGAGGCGTAACATCATGGATATCATCACAACACAATGGTGTCAACAATAGAGAGAACTAAAGGAAAAAAGGATAATCAAATGGGACACTATGTGTCATGACAATACCCAACACAAGATAAAGGAGTCTTGCATAACGATAGCAAATTCATACCACAAGGAAACATAATCTAAAAGTCTAAAAAAATCAACAAACATCCAAGTATCAAACAGATCAAATGACATAAATAAAATCTGTAGGAGAATGACTCCGCATGCAAGCCAACGGTCTCACTAGCCACTCTTCCTAACTTCAACATCCTCAAGATGATTACCTGAAAATGATGCTTAAAACGTCAACATAATGTTGGTGAGAGTCATAGGTTTAAGACAGGATAATCAAATCTAACTGTACTTTACTGTGATAATAAAGAAAACATTGCATGAAAATAAATGAACTGTCATACAAGCTAACATGCAAATTCAATCAATCACACAAATACCCAGCAAACGACCACAAGACGTCTCATATCGTACCAAGGTCCCTATGGTAACCCCCTTAGACCAGGCCATGGATACTCCTAAAGTAACCTTCTTGCTCGCTAGGCCACAATACCATCTACTGAACAGGCCATGGATACCCGCAGATGACCCCCCTGACTTAGTTCGCAATTCTTAATATCACATCACAAAACATGTAGCACACAACATACAATAGTCACGTATAGTCCATGCATCTTTGACAATACATTATCAGAATAATCAAAATATTTCCAAACACTTTGCATCATTTCCACCCCAATAAATCATAAGAAAAGAGGGGCTATGAAACTCACCTGATGCACAAGCAGCTTCCAAAGAATATCAACACAAGCTACACAATACAAACACAATCGTGTTACACGCGACTAAGCCAAATACTTATGTCCATGTAACACTCATATGATGGATGTCTAAAGGTTTGATTAACCATCATGGTTCACCCTGAAACCATGCCCAACATTAACCTTCTCATTAACACGTTACATTAGTTAACTACAATTTATTCAAAAATGCAGAATTTTAGTGTGTCTTAACTAACTTAAATACCTTACTTGATGAACTTTATAAATTATACCAAAAATAATCTATGTTCCTTTATGTGTTCTATAACTACCATTTGATTCCCAAAAGCCATTTACATGCACAAGTACTCCTAGGAAAATCAAACTTCAAAATAGTCCCAATTCAGACCTGCACGCGCACTAAAAAGTTTAGACTTATTAACCATACTTAGACTACTATTCAGAGCCTAATTTTCACGTGGGAGTTAATAGACATATAGAACTTGACTTTTGTGTTTTGGCTAACCTTAATTCGAATTTTAAGTAGGGGTTTAACATCCTAAAATCAGACCCAAATCTGTCCCAAAATCATAGTTTTGACAACGAATCTTGTAAAAATTATTTGACTAAATTCCACTGGCTTTTAATTCATGAAACTAATGGGGTTGGAAAGTAGACTCTCTGTAGTTAATTTTAGGCTCAAGAAAATCATTAAAAGCTATCCGTATGACCGAGTTATGACTCCCGCAAGGTGACTTAAAATTCTGATCAGATTCCAGTTACGAATTTAAATGATAAACCATAATCATTCACATCTAAACCCTAATTAAACCCTAATTAAACCCTAAAAATGATTTTTAATATTTAAACCCCATTAATTACATCATTAATTATAGATTTTTAAAACCCTAATGATCCATCAATGATTATGTTACATGAATACATAAATCTAACTAGGATGAATACACTTACCTTGAATGCTAGCACCTAAACAACAAGTTCTTGCGATTTCTTGGATCAAGCATGAAAATCGACTTCCTTAGGGTTTTGAGGCAGCATAAGAACGACCAAAAGAGGGGAAGAGGAAGGGAATGACTAGGTTTAATGGTATTTAACTCTAAAACATCCTTATCCTTTCCTAAATACAATTTGACAAAACAAATAAAACTTTCTAAGCCCATAAAAACCCAAAACCGATTGGCCCCCCTTATGTAAACATATTTTATATTTTTTTTATTTTATTAAAAATTAACTAATTACCTTCATTGCCTTAAATTTTCATAAAAACCTAAGCTAATTTGGGTAAACCTTTTTTACATAAACGCCACCTACTAGACTTTCTAAAAATAACTTTTTATTTCACATTTCACTTTCTATTTATGAATTGTTTACTGCAAACTTCCATATTTCACTCACATGCTTCCTTTCCAATAACTTACACTTCTTATAAATGCTTAACTCTTAAAACCCAAGAATTGACGTAGCAATGCATGCAACACGTCTTTCATTTCCATTATCACCACACGTGAACAAATGGAATACTTAACACCAAACTCATATGCACACAAAATAAGATAATCATTTACCTTCTAAAATGACATCATGCACATATGTAAACCACTTCAACATACATATAGAACACATAGCACGCAAGAAACATACAAAATGGACACTTAGCCATTTCTAAAGGTATAAACTAACCTAACCTGCTTATAAAAAATCACGGTTGTTCACTGAAAAATATTTTACCAAGATAATGTTGTCTAAAATGAAGACTTAAGGTTGCTATTTATAGGCAAACCTTTAAAATTCAAATGATGTCCCAAACAGCTGGATGATGCGACCCACAGATCCACCATAGTTGGATCCATGCCTCGTTATGGTGGATTCGTCCGAGGAGCTTGGACAACATTTGTCATTTTATATAATTAAACCTCAAAAACTTACAAAATATTATTTTGTACTTATTAAAACTAGTTTAATAGATTCTTCTAGAACAAAATATTTCTTATCACCAATAAGAAAAGATTTACTAAATTTGAGAAGATTTAGAAAGATTGTTTCCACTTATGGTTAATCTTATTTTGTCTTACATGATTAGTGTAATTAGCATATAATTAATCATGTGTTAACTTAGAATTGATTAATAGAAAAGGTTATGTATGCAAATGATCATATTTTCTTCTTTGATCAATAACTATGTTTAATAATGCCATATTCATACCTTAAGTGATTTTTCGGCGTCAAGTAAACTTTAGACTAAATAACTAGTTTAAACGTAACTTTTACATATGTAGTATGACATTATATTTTGTTATATCAAATAACATGAGATCATTAAATATAAATATCGTTTTTGAGCGAATATTTGTATTAACAATCTCCTCCTTTTTGATGATGACAAAATATAAACTCATGCTTTTTTTATAGTTACTAAATACGTATTTAGTGGATGAGTTTACATTTCTTCTCCCCCTTCTTGTCGAAGAAAAAAGTGTTGTACAGGCCATACTTGCATGTCTTGTTTTGACGAATGCTAAGTGACTTGGTAACGAATGCAAAGTAAAAAATAAAGACAAGATGCAAGTGCTCCCCCTTGGTGTACACTCCCTCTTGCTTAGGGCACCAAGTAATCGAGCTATATATATATGACAGTCACAAATGCACACATATACAATGAACATCCATCATCAACACAACAAATGAAAATAATGTTAAATCCATTATAAGGGATAAAACATAAAATTTTGCATACAATCCATAACATGAATACGCGTAAACTAAAAATTAAAGAAAAACAATTAATAAATCCAAATCTTGAGATAAAAACAATTTTCCCATATAATCCGAGGGGTAAGTGCAGATGGTTAATGGAGCTAATGCGGAAAGTAATAACGATTAACATGATAAAATAATCCAATAGCATAGTCGCGAGTCAAAGTAGAATTGATTCAGCATTCAACATGCAATTAAGTAAACAAGTCATAATATTAGAGGAGACGATACATTAAGATCTAAATTGTTCATAAAACTAATCCTTTCCTTCACCGACATCCTTCTCTTCAACAAACCTTGCAATGTTGTTCAACGCCGAGACCTATGGTTTTTAAAACCACCCCTTTTGTCTCCCTTTGCCCTAGACATGTTAGATCGTCATAAGAGCTCTACTATATGACCTCGGGGAAAGTTTGTTGCTAGGAAAATCTCCATTATCAGAGGGTGGTGACTCGTTGAGGACGAGGTGCTCAATTGAGTCTGTTTAGATTTTCCTACATTCCTAGTTCTTTTGGGTGGAGGCTTCTTGGGTTGTTTTGCCTTAAGTGAGGATATTTTCTTAGGGACAAGTTTGTAACGTTCATCAAATGAGCCTTGTGCCATGTTTGCTCTAAGGTTCTTAAAGAGACGAGTTAATATCATGCCATATGGTAGAACTTTGTCTCGTCTATCCCTAAAGAAGTACATCCTCCTAATGATGAAGTAGGCAAGGTTGAAGGGTTGTCTATTTTCTAGGCAATACAACATCAAAGCAATAACTGCTTGAGTGTGGTCTCTATTTCCTATGGCGGAATAGACGTTTTCCCTAATGACTAGTTCACAAGGCCTAAGGTGATCAAAAAGCTCATTTGTTTCAATTTGGTTTGGCAATTTGTGGATGGTGTTTCCATCTTTGTCTATCTTTTCATGAACGGTTCTTCTATGGATTAGGTTTCGGATATCATCAAGAGCAGGAAGACGTAAATTGTAAGGTTCAATTTTCTCTAGGGTTTTCTCAAGTTCATCAAGACCTCATGCATCAAAGTAGATGCAAATGCCTTGATTAGGGAGATAGGTAAGCTTGGCAAATTGAGCAAGAGAGAGGTTGAAATGATGATTGTTGATAGTGAATTAGATTGAGAAATGGTTGTTGGAGTCTCTTTCTAGCTTAAGAGTTTTGTAAAACTCAAAGATAAACCTACGATAAATTTGCTCATCTAGAGATAACAAGCAATCAAAACCTATGGCGGTAAACTTGGCCACTGAGTCATCACTAAGGTCATTGTAGAAAGATGGTCATGGTTCTCCCTTCATGAACATATCTCCCCCCTACCTTTTCGTCATTCATGACTAAATCATCTAATTCTTGCATTTTATCTAATTCGTTTATAACGCAAATAGGAGAAATAAAGGTGGGAGGTTCTTTCTTATTGATATTAAAAACTACTTGATCATTTCCAACTCCTAGAGAGATCTTTTTACCGTACACATCAATCATTGCATGAGCATTTGCCAACATGGGCCTGCCTAGGATAATCGGGACATTTTCATCTTCCATGATGTCAAGAACGACGAAATAAATGGGAAACATGAAATTACTAATTTTCACTAGTACATTTTCTCTTATCCCTTTTAGAGATTGCATGGATCTATCAGCCATTTCGATAGTCATTTTATATTGAGTGATAAGTGCAGAGACCGGTTAGTTCCTACACTAGGGGTCAGAGTCATAGATCCTTCCTAGTACTCGATGGATCCCATATTGACTAGGTAATCTAATAATGGGGCAAGCAAGGTCCAAACCACCCGTACTACCAAAACCCATAGTTACACGATAGTCAAGGAATATCTAACGAAACCATAATTTAACAGAAAACAAACATCATAACAACAATAATTACATAACTAGTCCAGCACTTTAAGTGCTTAGCCGCTCATGGTAACGAAAACACAGCAAGAAATAGAAGTAATCATAGATAGAAAGCTCATAATTCTTACAGTATTAGTATTTGAATGATTAAATACAAAAAGTAAGTAAAGTGTGATCTCCCTTGGACTCCAGGTGGAATTCTTCGAAGGTTAGAAGCCTTTGTTGCCTCTCCAATTGGCCATGGAGGAAGTGATATCGGAATAGCTTGAATAAGGCCTCTATTTATAAGTATCAAACCTGTTACGTCATAACTTATAAATGTGTTACGCCGTAATCTTCTTACATGGCATTCCATATTTAAGCAGTTGTTATGGCGTAACCAGATATGGTGTTACGTCATAACCTTCAAATAATGTCCATAAGTACGTGATCTTCCTTCTATATTTGTAGATCTTCATGGTTACGGTACCGTAACCATGAAGGGTGTTACGCCGTAACTCTATCTATGGTAAGATTTCCTTCTAAATTCATGTTTACGGCGTAACTGGATATGGTGTTACGCCGTAACCTTGTCCTTGATCTTCGTACTTGCTTAATTTATGTTACGGTGTAACCATTTTTGGAGTTACGCCGTAACATTCTTTAAATATTTACATTTTGTGTCCTTTTTCCCTTGTTTCTTGTCACTTTCCTGCATTTCACCTGAAAACTACAAAATGATAGAAAATATCTCTTTTTTGAGTGTTAGTGAAACATTTGCAGGTAATATAGGGGGTATTTTACCACAAAATAGTATTAAATATTTGATATTATCATTCATCAATTTCTAGGCCTTGCCGGCTATTATCGACGATTTATCAAAGGTTTCTTAAAAATTAGCAAGCCTATGACGAAGTTGACTCAAAAGAGCGTGAAATTCGACTGGGGTGAAAAGGCAAAAGCTGCATTTCAACTGTTGAAGCAAAAATTATGTAGTGCTCCGATTTTGGCCTTACCTGAAGGTAGTGAGAAATTCGTGGTTTATTGTGACTCTTCACAAAAAGGTTTAGGCATGGTTTTGATGCAAAGGGAAAAAGTCATAGCCTACGCGTCACGCCAACTCAAGATTCATAAGAAGAATTACACTACACATGATTTAGAACTTGGAGCTGTAGTGTTCGTTCTCAAAATGTGGAGACATTATTTGTATGAAATGAAGTGCGTTATGTTCACTGATCATAAGAGCTTGCAACATATTCTTGACCAAAAGGAATTAAACATGAGACAACGTCCATGGTTGGAACTGTTGAGTGACTACGACTGTGAGATTCATTATCACTTAGGGAAGGCGAACATGGTGGCTGATGTACTAAGTCGAAAGGAAAGGATTAAGCCACTATGAGTTCGTGCCTTTGTTATGACTATTTGTTTAAATCTTCCTAAGAAAATTTTGAATGCTCAAGCTGAGGCAAGAAAAGAGGAGAATTACATAACTAAAGATTTTTGTGGTATGATTAAGAAGCTTAAGCCCCATGTTGACGAAACATTATGTTTGAAGAATAGGAGTTGGATACCCTATTTTGGTGACTTGAGAGCTTTGATTATGCACGATTCGCATAAATCAAAGTATTCAATCCATCCTAGATTGGACAAGATGTACCAAGATTTGAAGAAACTGTATTGGTGGCCCAATATGAAAGCGAAGATTGCTACCTACATCAGTAAGTGTCTGACCTGTGCAAAGGTCAAGGCCGAATACCAAAAACCATCTGGTTTGTTGGTTCAGCCTGTGATCCCAGTATGGAAGTAGGAAAACATTACAATGGATTTCGTTACTAAATTGCCGAAGACGTCGAATGGACAAGACACAATTTACGTAATTTTTGACCGCCTTACTAAATCTGCCCATTTCCTACTAATGAATAAGAACGACTCAATGGAGAAGTTGACTAGACTATACTTGAAGGAAGTAGTCACGAGGCATGGTATGCCAGTTTTGATCATCTCTGATCGAGATGGTAGATTCACATCTCAATTCTGGTAGTATCTTTAGAATGCTCTAGGTACTTAATTGGATATGAGTACAGCTTATCACCCTCAAACTGATGGCCAAAAGGATAGTACCATCCAAACCTTAGAAGACATGTTACGTGCTTGTGTGATCGACTTTGGAAAAGGTTGGGATATGCATCTACCCTTGGTGAAATTTTCATACAACAATAGTTATCACATGAGTATCAAAACCGCACCATTTGAAGCACTATATGGTCGTAAGTGCCGATCGCCATTGTGTTGGGCTGAGGTTGGAGATGCTTAGCTTACTGGGCCAGAGATTATTCATGAGACTACAGAAAAGATCATCTAAATCAAGAAACACATTCAAGCTGCACGTGATAGACAAAAGAGCTAAGCCGATAAGAGACGTAAGCCATCGGAGTTTCAAGTTGGAGATAAGGTTATGTTGAAAGTATCACCATGGAAAGGGGTAATACGTTTGGGCAAACAGGGGAAGCTGAACCCTCATTATATTGGACCTTTCAAGGTTCTTGCTAAAGTTGGAACAGTTGCTTACCGACTTGAACTTCGAGAGTAACTAAGCCGTGTTCATAGTACTTTTCACATTTCCAATCCGAAGAAGTGTTTCTCTGACGAACCACTAGCTATCCCATTAGATGAAATTCAGATTGATGACAAGCTTCATTTCATCGAAGAACTGATCAAAATCATGGACCGTAAGGTCAAACGTTTGAAGCAGAGCCATATCCCGATTGTGAAAGTCTGTTGGAAATCTAGGCGAGGCCCTGAATTCACTTGGGAGCGTAAAGATCAAATGCAGAACAAGTACCCTCATCTCTTCGCTAACCCTGCATCTACGTCGAAAGCTACGTCTTGAGCTTTGAGGGAAAAGCTCTTTTAACGGGGGAAGGATGTCACAACCCATAAATTTTAGATCATTATTTTAAACTATTATGTTCATTATTTTGACTTTTATACGTTACGTGTTAAATTACCGTTAAATTGGGAAGTTGCCCCACGTAAATCTAAACAAGCTTTATCGGATGGGTTCCAATGTCGGACTAAGCTTAGTGTATTCATATTATTTGTGTTTTGATCATTCTATAGTGTTACATGGATTACGTACACTTTCGTTTATGATTTTTACATGTTTCGCGTACGTTTTACGTTCTTCGTGATTTAGGTCAAACGGAAACCCAGAAAGTTGTCACCTGATTGCAGTTTTACGTACCTATAAAATATATAATAAAAATACTACTTAGGTAAATTCCAACTATTTACCTTTAACTAAGGTAAAGAGTTAAAACTTACAAAAATAATATAATATATATAATATACGTATGTTTGACCGGGTAAGTATGATCACCCGGGTCGTTTCCCCAATGACTAGTGAAATTGAAACCACGTTTAGGTTCGGATCCTGATTTGAATGGAACAAAGATATTTTGGATAAGCTATTGCTACGAAACTAAGAAGCAACAAATAATGACAATTAAGCAAATAAACAAATTTTAAGTCCTAAAAATGTAAACTAAAATTTTACTAGATAAAGAAAAATTGCCGAAGATTATTAAAAACAAAAGCCCTAATTTTTATCTTTTTATAAAAGTTTAATTAAACTAATTAAAAATCAACCCTAAATACGAATTAAAATTAATAAACCTAATTAAAAACTTAACTAAGGACTAATGGAGCAAAACCTAAGAAACTAACGGGAAAACTAACAAACTAACGGAGGGACTAACTGAAAAACAATTAAAATCGAAAAGTTACACTTTCTACCCTGAGAATCTATCCCGACAACAAACTAAGGCCCGAATTAAGGTGAAATTTGAAAAGTGCTTAAAATGAAAAACTCAAAGAAGCAAAGTTGTAAAGGAAGATAGGGGGAACAAGATTAATAAAGGCTACTTGGGCTGAAAATCTCAAATAAGCTCAGGAAGAGCTTATTTCTAAACTGATTACAGAAAGGAGGGCTTTTCCCTTGGAAAGGAGGGCTTTTCCCTTGGTTTTTAGAAAATTAGCTATGAATCTCAATACTAGATCAAATGAAAAAGGAAAGAAGATTAAAAGAGCTTATGATTTGCTTATCTATAAAATGAAAATAAACTAAAGATTAAACTACTTTTATGACTACTGAAATTGATCATTAAGTAAGCAAACTCAGACAATAGGCAAGAAACTCTAAGATCCATGCAAAGATAAAAACTTTATAAAGCTTAAATTAGACTCTAAAACTTTTAAGGACTTATTTAAAACTACTTATAATCTATCTGTTTAGCTAGAAAATCTAGATCATAAGCTAATTAACAAATTTAATCCTCAAAGTTTAAGTACTGTTTTTGGAGTTTTCAGGTTTTTATGGACTTTTGACAGCTAAATTTAAACTAAGTATATAAGCAAGGAAATTGCTTATAAAGACTTAATAATGTATTAAGCTCTATGGATAACTTTAATTCTAAGAATTTGATACGCTTAATTCCTAAAATTACTTATCTGAATTAGGCTAAGAACACGGCAGTACTACTACCGGTTAGTCTGTAGTGTAAACATAGTTCAGCAGTACTTTCACTTGAAAGTACTGCTTGGTAGTGCTAATTTTGACTTGTATAACAAACGAAATAAGCAAGAAAATAGCTTAGAAAATGAAAACTAAATCTAAATAAGCTGAAACTAAACTTAATTCTACTGAGATTAAAGCTAACAGTACTAACTTGGAGGTTAGTACTGGTAGTACAAAGGGTTAGCAGTACTAACTTAGGTTAGTACTGTTAGTGCAAATTTGAGAATGCACTAAACCAAACACTACTTAACCATTATGACAGAGTTGAGAAAAGCTTTTTAAGAGAAATCTAATGAACAAGTGCTGAATACCAGATAAAAACTAGCTTAAAACAAACTTAATAATCATGATTAAACAACTGAATAAGCTTTAATCTAAGATCTTAACTAATTAAACTAATATTTTTGGATTTTATGAGTTTTTATGACAGAAATTTATAACTAAAGATCTATAACTACTTAAGCAAAAACAGATAAAGACACATAACTAATAAGAACTAGAAAAGACATTTGAACACTATTAAGCAATAGAATAAGCAAATAAGCAATATTAAGCATATAAACTAAAACTAAGCAATTTAAAACTGAAATTGGAGATGAATAAAAAGAGAAACTCACTTGATCCTTTAGCTAAACAAAAGGAACCAATAAAGGCAGCTACTAGCTCTCTAGCTTAGCAATAAGCTAGAGTAAAAGTCCTTGGGATCTCTTCCAAGGTAAGATCCCCTTCCAAAAGCTTAGATACAATAAGATCCATATGAGATTAAACTGATTTAAGGTTTAGATAAGATTAATACTAAATTCAAACAGCTCTTATTTCAGCTTATAGACTGAAAGAGCTTTAAATGAGCTTATTAGCTTTTTGAGACAATATGGCTTTTTAAGAGAGCTTATGACTTTAATTGAGAGCTTAGAAAATGAGATTTAAAACACTAAAAACTCCCCCGAAATTTTCATTAATTAAAGAAGCTGATTACAATACTTGAAAAAGGAAAATTACATTTAAGAAAATTACGAATTTAAGCTAAAAATTAATAAAAACTAAAATTGACTACTAAAACCTAGATTATCTCGTGTGTGAGAAGTGAGGTCTTTTTATAGTGCCAGGAAGCTTCTAGGACCTCTAGCTGCTTTTCAATCTTTCAAATCTATGCAATTCATTCTCTTTCATTCATTTGTTCATCAATTGTGGCGTTGATCCAGATGTGGACACCTGAGGTTTGCCTGCGTGTCCATTCACTTGATGTGACGTTTGTGTTAGTTTTGTGAGTGAATTTAGCACAAAACCCACCACTATTTGTGCTTCTTTACTTGATGATGTGGCTCCTTTCTTTAATGATTCTGATGATTAAAGACTGATTTAGAATGGGTTTGTGATGTAGACCTCTTGAATTGACTTAATCACCCTCTAATTTTGATTTGCCCCTTGTTTTACCATGGGGGTGAAATGAAGAAGACGGATGAATAGTAAAAGTGGTTCCCGCTTCTTTTTCGACAGTTAAAACTGTTGGAGTTTGGGAAGTTAACACATTTGGCCCCTCTCTTTCATTCCTCTTTTTAGAAGTTATAATTGAACTTTAAGAAGGATAGACAAGATTGGCCCTTGGTAGATGGGAAAATTGGCTCTAAGGCTTTGGTCTTTTGGGGCTTCGGCTTTGCAACTCTTCTGATTCTCGTGTCCGTGCTTGCTTGCTTTTGATTGTTTTCTTGTGATTTTTGACTTATCCGTACCTGCACACACAAAACACAGATACAAGCATATTTTTGCCATTTTTGGTCTGTTTTGGTTTTAATTGGGTGATATTTGGGTACATCGGATATGTGTATTTTACACCCAAAAATTCAATCGATCTTAATGGACAATGACAAGAAAGATTCGATGTGATTCGTCTTGCAACCAACATTGTGCTTCAAAGGGATTACCCCAAAGACATATACAAGATCATCGTTCACACATTGAGCAAATAAGCTATTTGGGACAATGTCAAAATGCTTCTGATGGGATCTGAGCGTCTACCAAAGAAACAGAGAATCTCAGTTGTAGTGATGAATTATTTAAAGTTTTCACGGATGCTTTCCTGGGATAAAAATAATGAGTACTATGTCCGATTCCACAAATCTTGTCAATGACACGATTATATTAGAATGACAATGCCCAACATTAAGCTAAACTCCAAGTTTGTGCAACAAAACAATGTCACCCTGAATGGGATTAGGTTTGTAACATACGTTTAAACTAAACAATGGATTGCTAAAGAGACTAACCTATGTACAGTTGTAGCATACTTGAAACAACATGAGAAGCATGCCGCACAAGATTGGCTAATTATTAAAAAAATCACTCAAAATACCAATGATCAACTTGCTTTTGTCTCAAGCGTTCTACCCTATGCACAATCGTCACATGTTCAGTCTTATCAATATCCCCCATCATCAACACCTCTTCAGTCACCACATGTCCAATCTCTTTAGTTTCCCTAATTTGCTAAAAATTCCTACCTTGACTCTGGATATATCCAAACTGATGAAATACTTGACACGCTCACCAAACAAGTTGCACTTCTTGCACAATCATTCAGAGTAAATCTCCCTCAGACAAACAACCAACTTTGAACCTCTTCTAACACCCGCAATCAAGCAACAGTTCAGGATGGTAGGATCGTGTTCAAGATGTTCTAAGGGCAACGATATCAGAATAAGAGGAAACTTTGGCTGGGAGTGGTGTTTTGTAGCAGGAAATAGGGGAGCACAATATAGAGCTGGGAATGCCAATGCGGGTCAAGGAAAACCAATCAAGTGTTATAACTGTAATGGGCTTTAGAATATCACACAAAACTGTACTCAGCCGAAGCGTCCACAGGATTTTGATTTCTTCAAGGACAAGATGTTGCTGATGCAAGCTCAAGAGAATGGTGCAGTACTGGATGAGGAAGAGCTGCTCTTTCTGGCTGGTAAACAAACTAACACTTTTGATGCAGATGTAGATGATTAATTAGTCAGAGACTTAGCACATAATGATGACAACATATTCCAGGCAGATGAATGTGATGCTCTCGACTCAGATGTTGATGATGAACCTACTGCTCAGTCAATATTCATGGCCAATTTGTCCCCAACTGGGCCAGCAAATCTACAAGCCGGTCCATCAAATCATCATTTATCATGATGGTACTGATTTGGAAATTACTATGATCTTTGTGATGATAATCAAGTAACGAAATGAGACTCATAACGAAGTTCAACAGAAACATGTCATTGACTCAAATGGTGCCGATATGGGTAATAGTAATGTTATTCCATACAAACAATATTTGACAATCAATGAAGTTTTTGTTGAACCAAGTTGTGCATCTTCTCTTTCGAATGATGCATATATGTTGCATGATAATAATGCGTACATTCCTCATGACCCTTTAGTCACTGAACTTAATATCTATAAGCAACAAGTTGCTATCTATGAACAACGTGCTAAGTTTGATTTGACACTTCGTGAATAGAAAATGGATGAACAAATGAGTATACTTATTCAAGATCGTAATAAAACGGAAGAAAATCTTAAGAAGGAACTTCATTCTATTAAGTTACAACTTAATTCGACTATTAAGAGCAACAAGATAATTGAGGAAACTATAACTACTATAAAACATGAGTTTAAACAGAAAGAAACCAAATTCCTAACTGATTTTTCAAATCTAAAAAAATTAAACGATAAACTCGAGAATAATTTATACTCACAAGATCATTCCATTCAAACTCTTCACATGATGCTAAAACCTAAGAAATTGTATGATCAAGATACTGTAACGGCCATAGGTGCCTAGAACCCTTTTAACCTCAGAAAGGCCAAAATAGTTTATGGTGATGAAATTCTTAAGACGCATCATGTCCCTGTAAGTGTTACATCATCTGAGGAAGACCCAGAGATAGCCGAGATTACTAGGCAGAAAATGAATGAGAAAATGAATGACCCTGTGTGTGTGGAAAAGAAAATTAAAATTATACCTCCTTATTACTCCAAAGAAAATTTTCTTGCCACTTTCACACCACAGACTCAACTAACCCCTGAACAAGTATTTTGGTCCAAAGACCTCCTTAAGCAAAGAGCAGAAGATCTAAAAACAAATGCGCCACACACGCTAATGCTTCCACTTGCGTCGTGTATCCCCCAATAATCATATCCTTTGGTCCCGCACGAACGCTTCCAACTACAAGTCAAGTAAATATTGGTCTGTATGTATATTACTCAAATTTTTGGGGGAATTTGAAAAATAACTTGTAATAAAACGGATACACACAAGGGAATAACTTAAAGGGGTAAGTGGTTTTGACAAAACAAAACGGGTTTGTTACTTACGGAAGTCCATTCATTTTTAAATCTACTCAAAGAAACATTTTTAACGAAGTTCAAGAGATCACTTGTTTTAAGAAGTTAGAGCTATGAAAAGCAGTTTTTTGAAAATATGGAAGCTGAAGTGGTCGAGAATTTCATCGACCAAAAAGTGTGGGGAGATTGAACAGTAAAAACTTCGCATCAACAAACGGAGTTTTTGATGCTCTAAAATTGTATTTGCACCAAGGTGTGTTTATATTGTCCACTGGTTTCTGCTTTAACTGCATCTCGATTTCATGATTTATCTAATGCTTATAATGTTGCAATGACTCGTGCTATTGAACTTGAAGATGAGAATTCCAAAGTTTATCTTGAAAAATTCAAAATGATGTTTATGGATAACCATGATCAAAGGTGTTTTCAAATAGAGATTCTACACCTTAATTTACAATTAAAGCATCAACATCTTAAAGAAAATGTTGAAAACTTTAAATCCAAGCCATCTAAGGATGTTCCTGAATTTGATGCATTTTTGAACTCAGGAATACGAGATGATCAGATTCAAGGTCACAAAAACACTATCCGTAAGTTGAAAGCTCAAATTTCTCAGTTGAAAGCTAACAAAAGTGATGAGATAAGCACCTTTGACTATAAGTCCTCTAGATCTTTAAACAATGATTACATTTAACCAAACTGTCACAGCTATTTTGCAAGAACAACTAGACATTTTAAAGCTGGAAAATGAATAGGTTTTTAAACAGCATTATCAAGAGTTATTTAACTCTATTAAAATAACGCGTGTTAAAACCATCGAAAGGACAACGTCTTTACAAACTGAAATTGAGAATCTAAAGACTCAACTCAAGGGGAAGATGCCATAAGTCACTAGCAATGTTGAATCACCAAAGGTTTCTGTTTTTGAAAAGTATGCAATTGAGGTTGAATCAATTCCTCCAAGTCAGAGAAACAATAGGGATTGTTCTTATCACAATTTTCTCAACCGCAATAGGGATACCTTGGGATACTCTCTCGTGAGAATAGTCGACCAAAGGGCTAGAAGTAAACGACCTTCTGATCATAGTCTGGACTATGCATGCGTTTACACTAAACAGTCTCAGGAATTATTAGAAAATGTGAGTACCTTATGTCCTAAAGCATGTAACAAACAAGATAAAGTTATTGCTACTATACCTTTAACTAGCAAAAAGCATGTAACCTTTGCTGACCCATTGGAAACTTCAGGCAACAACACAACAAACCATGTTAAGCACCTAACAGTTCAAAAGACTAATGTTTCTATTATTCATTCTACAGGAGTAAGCAATGCCAAATGAATGATAAGACCTTGCCAGCTAACAGTGTGCCCAAGAAGAAAGTAGAAGACCACCATAGGAAAAATAAGTCTAAATTAAGCAAAAAGAATCATGTTGATTCAAGTACTAACGTTAGGCGTAATGTATTTAATTCGAATTATAAATCAACTTTGTGTAAGGGACATGTAATGATGCATTATTTCCTTTACTCATGATATATGTGTTGAAAATTTCCTTAAAAGTCTTTCCAAACCACCCTCAGTCAGAAACTATTTAGGAGTCAAACAGGTTAAACAAACATGGAAGCCCATAGGCAAAGTATTCACCATCGTGGGATATCATTGGAAGCGCACTGGTAGAATATTCCCTTTAGGTGCACAGTGCCCTTTAACTAGGAATACTAAACCTAAAGTAGTGCCTGTAAAACAATGGAAGCCTACTGGTAGACTAATCCCGTTAGGAGGACATTGCACTTTTTGTAGTTAAGGCCTATGCTCTTAATCGTAGGTCCATGCATGTGACCCTCATGGGGGTAATAAACACGCATGTGGTATTTTATCTTGTTTGACTCTAACCAAACTAGACCTCAATGGTATGGGGGTTCCATTTTTCTATAACTCTCCATTATCGTATTTGTTCAAATGCATGTCGTACTGTTTCCCTTCATCAAATATCAATTAAATTCATTCGATCTAAGAAACCGAGCCACTATTCAAGATGGCAGTGTCTTAGTGCTTACAAGTTTAGGGGAGTAAGGTCATATAGTTAATTCTAGGTACTGGTTATAAGAATAATGCTACTAGTTCTAGGGGAAACAATGCAAGTGGACATGCAAGGGTTGTTAAATGCTACAACTGTCAAGGTGAATGTCACATGGCTAGACAATGCACTTAGCCTAAGCGACCAAGGAATGCATCATGGTATAAGGATAAACCAATGTTAGCTGAAGCTCAGGAAGCTGGACAAATTTTAAATGAAGAGCAACTCGTATTTTTTACAGATCCATGGGTTCCAGATGGTCAAGCTGTTCAGACAATCATGCCAAACAATGTTGCTTTTCAGACTGAGGATCTTGATACTTATTATTCTAACTGTGATGGTATCTCGAATGCAAAAAGCTGGTTTAAATGGCCATTATTTCCAAACTTGGTTTGGACGTTATCAACAGAGTAGCTTATTCTGAAGCCTATCTTAAATGATTTAGAAAAATCACAAGTGTGCATGCAATGCAGAGATTTTGACAAAACCAGCTGTGGATGTTTCAGACAATGAGAATAAGTGATAGCAATATCATTATGTACTCTTAATATTTGCAAGAAACACAACAGGAGAATGTTCAAGATACTAATTGGCAGGCACAACAAGATTCAATGATCTTATCTGTGATTGAAAAATGTCAAAATAAATGATTAATCATGCAAATAATTGGGAAAAGGCTAATAAGGTAGGAAATATGAATCATGTAATCGATGAGTTAGAGAGATATAAAACGAGTCATAATTTTTGAACAACGTCTTATATTGATATTAAGCGTCGTGGGAAAAAAATGATTGATTCTGAAAATGGATGATTGAATTAAAGTGAAGCTTGCACTAAAATAACAAGCTTGTCTCACTTGAGCAAAAAATCTTTCTAAACAAATCAAAGAAAAGGAATGTTTTTGCAAAACTTTCATTGTTTTCAAAAAATGAATCAAAGATAAGGATAATAAATATATGAAAATGAATTAATTTTGGAAAAGAAGATAAAGGAAATTGATAATATTATTTTTAAAGTGGGTCAATCTGCTCAAATAGTGCACATGTTAACAAAGCCTTAAGTTTTTTATGATAATATACACAAACAAACTCTAGGTTATCAAAATCCGTTTTATCTTAAGAAAGCTCAGCGGATTAAATTTAACCTTGTATGATGGTATTGTTATTTCTGCTAAACACTGATGTTATACCTTGTGACTGTTATGAGGAAACATTGAATTTTTGGAATGAAAAGAGTCGAACAAAATTTCTGAAAAAGAAAGGATTAGAAAGACATTTAACTAAACATTTATCAAAACATATTGATTATGAAAAATTAAATAGACTATCTGATGATTTTGGGAAACGTTTTACTCCACAACAAGAATTGTCGGCTGAACAAGCTTTCTGGTTGCGTATGTCCAATCCTTCAGTTACCTTTGATTGAATCAAATGTCAAAATAGAAGCTCCTAAGAAACTTCCTAAGGTTAGCTTGGTTAATGAAAGTCTTAAAAAGCTTAAATTACACCTTACAGGTTGACAATGTGGTAAGATAAGGGACTAACAACCTGATGCTCGTACAGGCACAGGGTGAGCATGGGGTTTGAAACATATAAGTGTTTTTTACAGGATATTATTACCATTTCTAAACATCTTTTTAAAAGTATCTTCAATGTGTTTGATAAAGATCTTTCTAAATGATATAATGGAAGATTACAAAAAGTTTTTGACCAAATGGATGTGTGTTTTAATAGTCTTCAGTTGACAAACAACGTTTGAAAATTGCTAAGAAATAAATACTTTTGGAAAATGATCGACTCTTACAACAAATCATGTCTCAAGATGTTCTTCTGACTGTGATGAATTTTATGTCTTTGATTGGTGAATCTGTGAATATGAATAGAAAGATAATTGAATCTTGTGATAAGTGTTTCAATCTTGAGGCCGAGCTTTTGAAATCACAAAATGCGCATAATGATCTTTTGAAAAGTTACTCACAACTTGAAAAACATTGTATTTCTCTTGAATTGTCAATACAACTTAATCAAGAAATTTTTCAAAAACATGAATCTTGTGATAATCAAAATGCTCTCGAAATTCCAGAATTTTTAAAAAATAATGATTTGAAAGCTCAGCTACAAGACAAAGACACTACCATTTGTAAGTTGAAGGATATTATCAAATCAATGAGAGAAAAGTCCAAGGAAGATAATGTCAATTATGATTATTGTGAAAATGAGACCAAAAATGTGGAACTGGAAAATAGTGTGGCAAAATTGATTTCGGAAAACGAGCGTCTTTGTAATGAAATTAATCATGTGAAACAGGTTTTTAAAGAGCAGTTTGACTCAATCAAAAAGACACGTGTTCGTACTAAAGAACAGAGTGACTCTTTAATTGATAAACTAAACTTAAAATCTGCTAAAAATGAGGATTTAAAAGCTCAAATTCAAGATAAGGTTTTTGTGATAACATCATTGAAAAATGATTTACGAAAACTAAAAGGAAAAGAAAATGTTGATATTGCTGCATAAATACCATCTGTCAGCACTATTGTTCCAGGCATGTTCAAGCTAGACTTAGAACCTTTAGCTCCTAGGTTATTGCAAAATAGGGAAGCTCACATAGATTACCTTAAGTACACTCAGGAACAAGCTGATATTCTTCGGGGAATAGTCAAACAAGCTAAAGCAAAACAACCTTTAGATAAAGAGTTAGACTTTGCCTGTAAGCATGCCCAACGAATTCAGGAGTTACTTGTATATGTTCGAGATACATGCCCTAATGCGATTAATCTTAGCATTGTGATTTGTTTTCGCATAATCGATAGTGTTAAATCAATGTTTTCTTTATTGTTGCTTTGGATGTATCTAAGAGTAGCAACCCTTTGCAAGCTAAAGGTTCAAGAATCTATTCAGTAAGGGATCAACAAGTGGTTATCAGAGCTGTGTGAAACTACTGAATGAGAAGACACTCTATTGTTTATAACAGATCTACCACTCAAACCAGTAAGATGGTAGGAACAGTACACTCCTCTCAACTGTCACAATAATGAAATACCTATCATCAAGAAGGGAGAATATGATATTTGGAGCATGAGAATGCGTCAATATATCTGTCACACAGATCACAACTTATGGGACATAATTGTCAATGGAGATCTCCAAGAAGAACCTGCACCAACAGGAGATCAATTTGGTCCTTCTGTTCCTAAACTGCAAAACAAGGGCATGCCAAAGGAATCAGGAAAGGAGTTATGGAGCATCTTGCTTTTAGCAATACCTGATGAATATCTCCTTAAGTTTCATAATGTTCCAGATGCTAAATCTCTCTAGGCTGCAATCAAATCAAGGTTTGGAGGAAATAAAGAATCCAAAAAGATGTAGAAAAATGTTTTAAAACATCAGTTTGAAAACTTTACCTCAGTTTGAAAACTTTACCGCTGCACCAAATGAAAGTCTGGATAAGGCTTATGATAGGCTTCCAAAATCATAAGTTAATTGGTTGGTTCATGCTGCTCTAATATCAATGGAAGATATTCAATCAATGTTTCTAAGAGTCTTCTTCCACTTCATGAGTCAAATTGCTTTAATCATAAGAAATATGCCAGACAATTAGGACCAGACTGATATTGATGATCTCTACAACAACCTTAGGGTCTATGAAGATGAGATGAAAAGGTCTTCAAGTTCCACATCTAATTCTCAGAACTTGGCTTTTCTTTCTTCTAAGAATACAAGCAGCACTTAATGATGTTAGTCACTAACAGTGGAAATTTGAGAGTTAAATACTGCTGGGAACTATGGTTCAACAAGTAAGTTCATCTACTCAAGGAGCTGATAAAGTATTTGCTTTTATTTGTCACAACAGACAAGTCCTCCACTTGATAATGAGGATTTGCACCAGATTGATCAAGATGACTTGGAAAATTGGTATATTTAGATGGCAAGTAGCCATGATGACTGTTAGGGTGCAGAGATTCATTCAGAAGACAGAAGGAACTTAGATTTCAAAGGAATACAACCTGTTACCTTTCGATAGTCAAATGTTACGTGATTACAAACTGTCACAGGAAAGGGCAATTGCTAAGGAATGCAAATCAGGAAGGAACCAAGGGAAAAGATCTTATGGTGAAAATGGCAGAAGGAATGCAACAACAAATGAACCATCATCACAAGCACTGGTGGCTCAAGATGGTCTAGGAGGATATGACTGGAGCAATGACTTTGATGAACCGTTATTTTGCTTTAATGGCATTTCCTCCTCAAGCTCGTCAAGTTCTTCTGATATAGGTACAAAACTCGCTTTCTAAACAATGTCTTGAATCTTTTAAAATTCTTCAAAAGAACTTTGATAGTGAAAGAGAAAAACATAGCAGAGCTAGACTAGAAATTCAGGGTTATGAGTTAGCTTTAGAATATCTAGAATATAGATCTTTGGACATGAAAAGATGAACTCAGCTTGGGGTGATAATAATATGAGTTCAAAAACTATAAGTTAAGTAGAGGAATTAAAAAATCAATAACATAAACATGGAATAGAGAAAGTTGTCTATGGAAAGAGATGAGTGATTATTAGATAGCAAAATGGAAGAATAACAAAGTCTTAATATTTTACTCAACATTACAAATGAGTGCCCATGATTAAAACAATGGTTAAGGATATGGACACACAATTGAATGAAAGAAAGTGGACAAGTCTGAAACTGATAGTGAGATTGTATGAGTGTTTTTGAGGTTAGATTCTAGTATAAGAGTCACATCAGCAATATGATAGGTTTTCCAAGCAGATGGGTATAATGTTGTTCCCACTCCTATAACAGGGAACTACCTAACCCCATGAGCTAGACTTTATCATTTGCAAGGTTAGATGAATATGCCATTAGAAAGAAAATCCATTGAGTAAAAACACTGAGATTAATGCCTGGCACTAGTAAATATAAAAACTTATTGAGCTGTAGGTAATACAATTTGAAGTTAAATGTAGTAAACCTAAGTCTGTCAATGAATCAGTTGTGTCTATACCAAACATTAACAAAGATAAAGTCATCATTGAGGATTGAAACTCAGATGATGTGTTTGAAGTTAGTCCTGATAAGACTAATGAAACTTAAACAGCTAAAACTCAAGTTGATAAAATTGGTTAAACTTCAAAGAAAGCAAGAATTGGATTTAAGAAAATAAAAGCTTGCTTTGTCTGTAAGAGCACTGACTATTTGATCAAAGATTGTGATTTTTATGACAAAAAGAGCCCAGAACCTAAGCTAAAAAATGTGGTCAATACTGGTCAAACCAGTATGGGATAATGCTAAAAGGGTTAATCATCAAAAAATTTCAAATAAATTGAACTACCCTCAAGCAAGAAGGACTTTTGTCCCATCAGGAGTACTAACCAGAACAGGTTTGGTTAATCCTGTTAGGCCAAATGAGAAAAGAGCAGTACAAACTATTAATACTGCTAGGCCTGTTAGTACTGCTAGGTCTGTTAGTACTGCTAGACCATTTGCCCCAAAAATAGCACAAACTAGTAGTGTTGTTAGACTAATTTACCCAAGAATGGACAATGTAAGACCAAGAGCCTCATCTTCACAAATCAAGAGGTCTTATAATACAAAACCAGTTTTTAGACCCAAAAACTTAAAACAAGATGTTAAAACTTTTGGGATTAAAAATATGACTACTGCTGGGACAAGAGCAGTAGTTAATACTGGTAAGGGTAAGATGGAAAATGACCTTAAGAAGTCAAGGTGGGTTTGGAGGCCTAAGGGAAATTACATGGATCATGTGTCAATGTAAAAGGTTCTTTTCATACTTTAAAAATTTGAGTTGATGACCCCAAAGGGATATCCAAGTCTGTTGTGACTTGGGTCCTAAGAGACATCATTTCTCTTACTTTTTGTGCAGGGCTATCTAGAGATATTTTACAGGATATGCTAGTAGTGGATTAGTGGTTGCTCTAACCATTATGGTGGCAACATAGGGCTTATCTCTCTGAATATGAAGGATTACAAATAGAGGCTTTATGGCTTTGAAGTGATCCAAAGGAGGTAAAATAACAGGTAAAGTAAAATTAAAACAAAAAAAAAAAAATGCCTAATTTAGATTGATAATGTTTATTTTATAGATGAACTTTAGTTTTACCTTTTCTTTGCCTCACAATAATGTGTGACAAGAAAAATAGTGTCTCTTTTCTGAAATAAATGCCTTATCCTGTCTCCCTAGCTTTAAGTTATTAATGGAAAGTCAAGTTGTACTTAGAGCTCCTAGAAAGGATGATGTGTACAGCTTGGATTTAAAGAACATTGTTCCTTCTGGAGGTATAACTTGTTTATATGCAAATGCAACATCTGATGAGTCTAAATTATGGCACAGGAGATTAGGTCATGTGAATTTCAAAAATATAAACAAACTTGTTAAGGGACACCTAGTTAGAGGTCTACCTTCCAAAGTTTTTGTAAATGACTCATTGTGATGCTGAAAAAGGTTAAGCAACTAAAGCCTCCTGTAAGGCCAAGTTAGAAAGAACCATCAGAAAGCCCTTAGAATTACTTCATATGGATTTGTTTGGACCTGTCTCAGTAGAAAGTATTAATAAGAAGAAGTACTGTTTGGTTGTGACTGATGATTTTAGCAGATTTAGTTGGGTATTTTTCTTAGCTACTAAGGATGAAACAGCTAAAATCCTTTGTAAATTTATCATAGGCTTAGAAAACCAATTGAACCACAAAGTTAAAATCATTAGATGTGATCATGGGACAGGTGTTAAGAACCATGCATGAATGAATCTCTGTGCTAAGAAAGGGATAAAAAGGGAGTTTAGTGTGGCTAGAACTCCACAGCAAAATGGTGTTGCAGAAAGGAAAAATAGGACCCTTATTGAGGCAGCTAGAACTATGCTAGCAGACTCACTTTTACCTATCCCATTTTGGGCAGAGGCAGTAAACACTGCTTGCTATGTACTAAATAGGGTATTAGTGACAAAACCTTAAAATAAGACACCTTATGAACTATTAATAGGTAAACCACCTAGTATTAGTTTTATGAGACCTTTTGGGTGCCCTTTGACCATTTTGAACACCTTAGATCCCTTGGGCAAATTTTGATGGAAAACCAGATGAAGGCTATTTGCTTGGTACTCTCTAATTGCTAGTAAGGCTTTTTAGAGTATAAACTAACGAACCACAATAGAGTAAAGAGAACTTGCACATTGATTTTCTTGAATATCAACCTAATATGGTAGGAAGTGGTCCTGATTGGATGTTTAATCTTGATTTTCTAACCAACACAATGAACTATATCCCTATCAGTGTAGAAAATTAAATAACTATGGATGTAGGTACACAAGAATCTTATGTTGCTGGATTCATCAGGAAAAGTAAGAACCTACTCCGGAGTAACCCATACTCGCTTCCATTAAATCCTCATAGACCAGGGGATACAGTAGAAGATGTTATTCAAGGCGCATAGAAAAATCTTTGAAATGCTCTATTGTAAGGCGAGAACTGGATTCAGAAGATATTGCAGCTGAACAAGCCTTGAAAGATGATCTTGAGAGGATGGTGGCTCAAGAAATGGTTGCTCAAGCTGTAGATGATGCTACAAGGCAAGCCTTTGAAGAAGAAAAGAGGAAAAATGCATCTACAAAGAGGGTAGCTCAGGCTACTAGTATTACCAAACTTAATACTAGTAGGCCATCTGTTAATACTGCCAGCACACCATATGTTAGTGCTGTTAGTACTCCCACAGGTGCAAATATGGTGGAATATCTTTTGTTATATTGGAGGACAAATACCTATTCATGCATCTACTCTCCCTAATGCTGATCTACCCACTTATCCAAATATGCCTAACTTATAAGATGTTTCAAATGCATTTCCCAATGATGGCATATTCAGTGGAGCTTATGATGATGATGATGTGGGTGCAGAGGCTAATTTCAACAATATGGATCACACCATTGATGTCAGTCCTATTCCCATACTCAAAATTCATAAGGTTCATCCTCCAAAGATCAAATTCATAGGAGATCCAAAATCAGAAGTTCAACAGAGGGAAGATTAAAAAAGCTTCTTAGTACAACAACGCTTTGGAGTAAAGATAACACATTCACAAACAGAACAGAACAAATCACAAAGATCATCAGAACTGTCTGTTGGCATGTTTTCTCTCAAAAGAAGAACCCAAGAACATATCACAAGCCTTACAAGATGAAATCTGGGTAGAAGCAATGTAAGAGGAATTGCTACAGTTCAAATTACAGAAGGTTTGGGTACTTGTTGATTTGCCATATGGGAAAAAGGTAATTGGCACAAAGTGAGTCTTTAAGAATAAAAGAGATGAGAGAAGTATTGTTGTGAAAAACAAAGCAAGGCTTGTAGCACAAGGGGTTAGACAGGAGGAAGGTATAGATTATGATGAGGTTTTTGCACCAGTTGCCATCATAAAGGCAATTAGGTTATTTTTAGCCTTTGCATCATACATGGGATTCACTGTCTACCAAATGGATGTTAAAAGTGCATTTCTCTATGGCACTATTAGAGAGGAGGTATATGTTCAACAACCTCCAGGCTTTGTTGATCCTGCTCATCCAAACAAAGTCTATAAGGTGATCAAAGCTCTTTATGGTCTACATCAAGCTCCTAGAGCTTGGTATGAGACACTCTCTACTTTCTTGCTAGAAAATGGTTTTAGGAGAGGTACCATAGACAAAACTTTGTTTATCAAGAAGAACAAGAGTGACATTATGTTAGTCCAAGTGTATGTGGATGACATCATTTTTGGCTTTACAAAGCAGTCTATGTGTACTGAGTTTGAAGACTGTATGCACAAACGATTCCAAATGAGCTCCATGGGTGAACTCACATTCTTTTTGGGACTACAGGTGCAGCAACAACCTGATGGAATCTTTATTAGTCAGGACAAGTATGTAGCTGACATTCTTAAGAAGTTTGATTTTTGTTCTATCAGAACAGCTACTACTCCTATTGAGTCTAACAAACCCCTGGTCCAAGATGAAGATGGTGTGGATGTAGATGTGCATGTCTACAGGTCCATGATTGGTTCCCTGATGTATTTGACTGCATCAAGGCCAGACATCATGTTTGTTGTCTGTGCCTGTGCTAGGTTTCAAGTTCTCCAAAGGGCTTTACAATTAAATGCAGTAAAAGAATTTTTAGGTACTCAAACATCAATCCAAACTCGGGGTTATGGTATCTAGGATTCCACTTTTGAACTAGAAGCTTTCTTAGACAGTGACTATAGAGGAGTCAGTCTTAACAGAAAATCAACAACAGGTGGATGTCAATTTCTTGGTAGAAGATTGATATCTTGGCAATGCAAGAAGCAGACTATTGTGGCTAATTCTACTACTGAGGCAGAATATGTTGTTGCTGCTAACTGTTGTGGGCAAGTACTATGGATACAAAATCAGATGATGGATTATGGCTTTAATTTCATGAACACCAAAATCCATATTGATAATGAAAGTACCATATGTATAGTCAAGAATCCTGTCTATCACTCAAGGACCAAGCACATTGAAATTCGACATCACTTCATAAGGGATTGCTATGAGAAAAGATTGATAGATGTTGTCAAGATTCATACTGACAATAATGTTGCAGACCTTCTCACCAAAGGATTTGATGTCACAAGATTTAACTTCCTGGTGGTTAGCATTGGGATGTTAAACCTGTAGCTACATTTGAGGGGAGGTTTACATTGTAAAGTTTATACTTGTCATTAGTACTTGTAGTTAGAATTAATACTGCTAGGGTATTGATTCTAGTAGTTAGGATATTTAGTTCAAGTTAATACTGTCTTATGAACATGTTTTGCAGTATTTTTCTTGTTGTGGGCTAACTTTTTCAAGAACAACATGGATTTGAGAATGGATGGAAGCTGTGCCAGTAATTTCTCTCATATCTGGGTTGTAAGTGCTTAATTCTGGTAGAACAAAGGTTAATACTGGTATGTCATTTTTAATACTGGTAGACGAAAGTTACTACTGGTGTATCATATTAATACTGGTAGACCAAAAAGTTAATTCTGGTAGACCAATATTAATACTGGTAGATGACCGTTGGTACTGGTGAGGGAAAATTGATTTTCCCTGTTTAAATATTACCGTTAGAGATTTTTACGGCAATTACCTCTCATATAGGTTTCCTATTTGGATAATTACTGAAGTTTATTCATTAAAACATCTTTCTTTCCTATAAAGAAACTATTTTTTTAGTGTGTCCAATACGAAACCTTGTTTCTCATCAATATAAATTCAATTGCCCCTCTCTACCAGTACTTAGTTACTTAAACGAACCAAACCCAGCACTCACACTCGATTATTCACAACTTCTATTCTTCAAGAATTCAAGATGACCACTTTAAAGTATTCCGACAAGCATAACATGGTCGCTTTTCTTAAGAAACCCAATGAAAGTGTGGGCTTCACTGAGATAGTGGATTTTCTCAAAGGTACTTCTTTAAGGTATGCCTTAACTCATAATCCCACTATCTATGATTCCCTAGTCAAACAGTTCTGGCAGACTGCTACAGTCAGAACACTTGCTAATGGGACTCCAGAATTAGTAGCATCCATTGATAATAAGGAATATACTATTACTGAGGCATCTGTCAGAAGTAAACTTCAATTGGCAGATGCAGCAGGTATTAGTAATTTACCTGATGCTGAAATTTATGATGGGTTGGCAACATTGGGGTATGTTTCTGAGGGCAAACTAACTTTTTAGAAAAAAGAATTTTACACCCCAATGGAAATTTTTAATTCACACCATTCTACACTGCCTAAGCCCTAAGTCTGGTGGATGGGATCAATTTGGTAGTCCTATTGCTACTGCATTGATCTGTCTATCTAGTAATAGGGTTTATAATTTTTCAAAGTTGATTTTTGATGGCATGGTTCATAACATAGAGAGTAATACTAAATTTCTAATGTATCCAAG
This sequence comes from Tanacetum coccineum, assembly GCA_026074375.1. NCBI lineage: Eukaryota > Viridiplantae > Streptophyta > Magnoliopsida > Asterales > Asteraceae > Tanacetum > Tanacetum coccineum. Next base: position 5,118 of record BQNB010037295.1, on the reverse strand, counting down.
ATTTTTGCAAATGATTTTGGGTATCACTATTGAAAATAATGGAAAGTATTTAGCCCCAACTTTGACTAAAAAGCTTTTTGCAAATATAAAAAGGGGATATGCAGGGGATTATGTACCATTGCTGCCTGCAATGTTGGCAGGTGCAGCTGAGGATCAAGGTGAAGGCTCAGCAATCCCAGCTGAACCCCAACACACACCTACTGATCCAGTTCTAATCAAAATCCTCAACCAAACAATTCCATTACCATATGAACAAACTTCCCATAACCATTACCACATAGGCAACTTGACAGACAAGATACTGAGATTCCTCAGTCTCAGGGTCTTACTTTCACCCATGTAGCAGATGAGGCAACCACCATAGGTGTGAGGGTTGGTACTGAAGGAGCTACCACTACAACCTCTGGCTTAGATGCAGGGTTGGACAGTGGTAACATAGATGAGTCTCCACTCAGGTCCTATGAAGCACCTCTCCATGAAGGTCACACTTCAGGAAGTGCTGAGGACAGCTTGCAACTAAAGGAATTGATGGTCCTTGTACCTAAGCTGGTCACCAGGATTGCTAATTTGGAGAAAGAGCTGCATCAGACAAAGACTACCTATGGGAAAGCAGTTCTCACTCTAGTTGAAAGGGTGAAGTCTCTGGAAGTAGCCTTGAAAAGAATGACAAAGAAAGTGGTTGTGTCTGACTCAGAGGATGAAGAAACAGAGAATCAAGGGAGGAAAATTCAAGATATTGATGATGATCCTCTAGTTTCTTTGGTCAGAGAGTCTATGAAGGAAAAAGATACAGATTTTGTGACTCCTACAAAAATCAGTGCTTCAGGGGAGGTACAAGAGCAAGATATTAGTCCTACAACCTTGGAAGCAGCTAAAACCTTATCACAGGTCATTTCTCAGAAAGCAAAGTCAACTGATAAGGGTATAAGATATAAGAGGAAAACAAGGTCAAAGTCAATTGAAAAAGATATTAGTACTGATTTGGATGCTGATATTGAAGTTAATCCTGGCAGTGAAGATTTTAATACTGGCAATGAGGATTTTAATACTGGTAGCTTAGGAGTTAGTACTGGTAGTGGACCAGTTAGTACTCCTAGTGTAGTTCAAACCATAAATGTCATAATTCCTTCTCTAATTAAAAGTCAAAGAGAAGGAAAAGCTCCAATGACTACAAAAGAAATTCAAGCTACCAAAAGAACAAAAACACAAATTCAGCAAGAAGAAGCTGGTCTTGCAGAAGCCATGAGATTGCAAGCATTACAGGAGGAAGAGGTTGCAAGACAAGTTCATTTAGATGCTTTGCTAGCTAATAGGATTTTAGAGGAGGAAGAATTATCAGAACAACAAAAGAAAAGAAAAGCTGAATTTCAAGAAGCTGCTCAATTTTATACATAAGAGGATTGGGATACCATCAGAGCAAAACTTGAAGCAAATACAGAACTGACCAAGAGTCTACAAGGAGAAAGTATGACTAGTGAAAGAATTTTGCAAAAGGATGGTGGAAATTATAATCGGACAAAGATGTCTTGTGAACAAAAAGGCTAAGGCAAAGAAGGAGCAAGCAATAACACAGGCACATCAAAGAGATTATATGAGTACCTTCATCAAGAATCAAAGCTCATAGAAATTGACTCAATTGAAGAAACTTACTTTCGATGAGCTCAAGACTGAATTTGAAAAGCTGGTGAAGAGTATTGAAAATTTTGTGCCAATGGAAACTGATGAAAGAGTAAAGAGACAAGGTGTTCAGCTGGAGCAAGGATTTTCAAAGAAACAAAAGACCATTGAAAGAGGTTTTCAGTCATAGAAGAAAGTATTACAGAGCCAGTAATTGCTAGGAAGAAGAAATTGAGAAGCCTGTAAAGAAGAGAGGTAAAATCAAGAAGCAAAAGGCAAGGAAAGGAATACATGTTGACAAGACTGCACAGGATGAAAGTGAAGAAGAAAGGGAAGCATTCATGAAGGATAAAGTCACAAGTGCTTTATCAGAATCTGAGACTGTAATAGATGTTATTCCAACTGCTACAAAACCTCCTAGTATTGTTGATTGGAAGATCATTCCTCATTAGGTCAAAATGCTATTTATCAGATCATAAGAAGAGATGGTTCTGATAAAATTTATATGAGTTTTGGAGCCATACTTAAAGACTTTTCAAGAGATGATCTTACAGAGTTGTACAGATTGGTGATAAAGAAGTATGGAGCAAATAAGGACCTGAAGAGATGTATGACGAGTACTTTGGGGTGATCTCACGACCATGTTTGATTCCACTCTTTAGAGATGATGCAAATCTTGAGTTGCACTTCAACAGAAGATTGTTATTGGAGGTATTATTCTTCTTGTGCAGTACATTGCCTAACATTGGATGCATCTACTATATATATGTTAGCAGATAGAAAATATCCTTTGTCAAAAGATGCTTGCCAAATAATGCTAAAGATGAAGCTTCTAGATGGAACAATAGATGAAGCTTGCTATCAACTTTTGAGAATGATTAAGAAGCAAGCTGGATTAAGATTATAATGGGATTCTTAGTAGCTAAAAGTATGGTTTGGGTATTTGGAAGCTGTAATGGAGTTGAGAAGGATTGTTTAAGTGTTGGTTTAGCAACCACACAACAAATGGTCATCAGTTCACCATGTCTAACATACATCAAGAACTGGCTAGTCCAAAGCAAACGGCTTTGGTAAAGACTTCTCAAATCCGTTTATGGTTGACAGTTTACCAAAAACTGTATGGTAATCAACTCACCATGTTTTTAAAACAAATAGTTAGCTACTCCAGAGCAAACGGCTACTGGTAAAGAGAACTCAAATCCGTTGATAGCTGATAGTTTGCTAAAAACTATAAGGTTATCAATGCACCTTGCTACTACAATAAAGCATTGACTAGTCCATAGCAAACGACTCATGGTAAAGACTTAACAAATCCGTTGATGGCTGGTAGTTTGCCAAAAACTACAAAGCCAACTTAGTTGGATGTTGTTGTGTAGCTGTAAAGAGAAGCTAAGGACTTAAAGACATGCTTGGATACAATTCTCAAAAGCCCAATTTGAAGACAACTGAAGAAACTTGAAGTTAACAAGTAAAGTTCAAGTTTAGGGGAGGATTGTTAGGAATTTTGTATAACAGACTTAATTCTGTTAGTATTGTAGTTAGTTCTGCTAGTATCATAGTTAGTACTGGTAGAAGGTTTATCATAGTTAGTACTGGTAGTGTTAAAAAGTTAATACTTTTTATGTAATAGTTAAGTCTACTTACGCAGAAATTAGTTAGAGTTCAAGATATGCATGAGATATCTTAGGAAAGGATATGCATTATCTTTATACGTGTTTTGTAAAGCCCATTAGGGTTTCCTTAGTCTATAAAAGGAACCCTAGGCACAGTTAGTAGATATAGTTCTACACAAGATCATAGAGATCGGATAGTGATCATAGTTTGTAATCTGTAACCTAGGCAGATTTAAAGTTTAATATAAAAGTTATTTTGTGGTATTTATTAATGTTCTTCTTACCATTATTGATTAGATTCAGCATAATCAATAGTGTTCACTCAGTGTTTCAATATTGTTGCTTTAGAATTATCTAAAGGAGCAAACTCTTTGCAAGCTGAAGGTTTAGATCTATTCAGTTAATCGATCCAACAGACTGCTTTTAGGACGCAATATTGACACTTTGAGTTTGCGGTTATGCCCTTTAGGTTAACCAATGCACCAGCGATTTTCATGGACTTAATAAACTGGGTGTGCAAGCCGTATCTAAACAAGTTTGTCATCATGTGTATTGATGATATCTTTATCTACTCGAAGCCTAAGGAGGATCACGTAGTTCATTTGAAGTTAATTCTGGAGCTGCTCAAGAAGGATAAGTTGTATGCTAAGTTTTCTAAATGTAAATTCTGGCTACAAGAAGTATATTTCCTTGGACATGTAGTAAACGACAATGACATTTATGATGATCCCAGTAAGATCGAGGTAGTGAAGAATTGGAAAGCTCCTAAATCACCGTTAGAGATACGGTCATTCTTAGGATTGACAGGTTACTATCGATGTTTCATCGCAAACTTCTCTAAGATTGCCAAACCCCTCACTTCGCTAACGCAGAAGAACAAGAAGTACGAGTGGGGCGCTGAACAAGAAGAAGCTTTTCAAACATTGAAGGACAACTTATGTAATGCTCTAATATTGACATTGCCTGATGGACCATATGACTTTGTAGTTTATTATGACGCGTCAAATCAAGGATTTGGATGTTACTTATGCAAGGAGGTAAGGTGATTGCATATGCATCATGCCAACTGAAGATTCATGAGAAGAACTATACCACCCATAATTTAGAGTTGTGTGCAGTGGTTTTTGCTCTCAAGAAATGGAGGCATTATTTGTACAGGACGAAAAGTATTATCTACACGGATTATAAGAGTCTTCAGCATATATTTGACCAGAAGGAGTTAAATATGCGACAAAGACGGTGGATTGAGTTGTTTAGTGATTATGACTGTGAGATTCGTTATCACCTAGGGAAGGCTAACGTGGTAGCTGATGCTTTAAGTAGGAAAGAAATGGTGAACCCAAGACGAGTGCTAGCAATGTCTATGACTATTCAGTCTGCTGTTAAGGATAAGATATTAGTAGCTCAAAATGAGGCATCCAAGGTAGAGAACGCGCCTGCATAAATGTTGCGTGACATGGACCAGCAAATGGAAAAGAAGAAAGCTGGTGGTTTGTACTAGGAATGACACCCGTAGGTAATGGGAATGGGTACTTCTAACCCGTTACCCGCACCCACGATGTTTCTCTTACCCGTTACCCACCCGCTACCCGTTTGTGTGTACAGTTTTTTACCCATGCCCATGCCTGCGGGTACCCATTGCTTGTGGGTTTGTGAAACGTAACATTTACACATATGTTTCTGAATATTTTTAAAATCGAATTTGATAAAAAGATGGATAAGTTATTACATACTGATAAAGATGTGCACACTTAGTCAACTATCCACTAATTATACATTAACAATAATATTAATACATAAAAAGGTATAAAATTCTACTTTTGTGACTCGTGAATTATTGACTAAGAATAGTAGTTACTTGCACATTAAATTCGCAAGACCAAGTATA